>LPNX010915483.1:26699-39921 GCA_001517045.1 Pseudotsuga menziesii | reverse complement strand
TGTTAGGTGATTGGGGGTGAGAAAGTGGGGCATGGGTTATGATTAGGTAAAGGAAACATAAAAGAGATAGTGATAGAGTGGATTAGGAAAATATAAAGGTGTGAGGGGAGAAAGCAAGAGAGATGAGGGTGAGCTTAATTTTAGGAAGAGGGGTGAGGGAGGGATGGACAGAGGGAAGAGGGAGGAAGAGATAAAGGGAGGGAGGGGTGACGATAGGGGGAGGAGCATAGAGAGATGGAGGGTGGGAGTGAGGAAGGGGGGGATAGAAAGGTAGAGGGAGAGGGAAAAGGAGGGAGGGAGGAAGGAAGCAAGGCATGGGGGTTGGGGAGTGTGAGAGGGATCTAAAGAGAGAGAGAGAGAGAGAGAGAGAGAGAGAGAGAGAGAGAGAGAGAGAGAGAGAGAGAGAGAGAGAAAAGGTGTGGGAGGGGTAGCGAGTGGGGATAGGAATGATTGGGAGGGAGTAAGAGATGAGGAAGGTGAGGGAAGGAAAGGGAGGGGAGAGGAATGGAAGGGAGAGAGGGAGGGGCAGAGAAGTAGAGGGAGACGGAGGGAGGGAGGATGGGAGAGAGGGGTTAGGGGTGGTGAGAGGAAAGGAGAATGTTATGGTAATTTTGGAGAGAGAGGGGGTTCCTTAGGGTATATGGACAAGTAGGGGAAAGAGAGAGTGAGAGAGATGGTTAGTCAGGGATATGGGGAGGAGGAGAGAGATAGAAAATATGTGGCATTAGAAGCAGGGGTGAAGCAAGGTTATTTAGAGAGAGACAGGGGGGAGGAGAAAGACATAAAATATGGGGGGTTAGAGGAAGGGGTGAAGCAAGGGGATTTAGAGAGTGGGAGAGGAGAGACGGAATGAGAGAAAGATGGATAGGAGGAAGGATAGAGAAAGGGAGGTAGAGAGGGAGGGAAAATGAATAAGCCAGAGCAGGAATAGGGGAGGGAGGGAGAGTGAGTGGGATGTAGAGAGAGGATAGGAGTAAGGGAGGAGAAGAGGAGTGACAAAGAGGAGGAGGGATTTGGATAGTGGGGGAGGGGGAGGGAGATATGGGGAGGGGGAGTTCACGAGGGGGAGGGGAATGGATGGTGGGAGGGGTAGAGGGATGGAATGGGTAGGAGGGAAATTGAGGGAGGGGAGGGAGGGAGGGGGATATGGAGAGATGGAGTGGGAGATAGAGGGAATTGGGAGGGTGTGATGATGATAAGGGGAGGAGGAGAGAGATATGGAGGGTGGGAGTGAGGAAGGGGAATGATAGAAAGGTATAGGGAGAGGAAGAGGATGAGGGAAATGGAGGGAGGGAGGAAGGAAACAAGGGAATGGTATTGGGCAGTGTGAGAGGGATATAGAGGAATATGGATATGGGGATGGAGAGTAAAATAGTGGGATGGGTAGCGAGTGTGGGGGAGAGAGATTTAGAGGAAGTAAGAGACAAGGATGGTGAGGGAAGGGGAGATAGGGAAGAGGGAGGGAAGAGAGAGGGAGGGAGGGAGGTTGAAAGAAGTATAGGGAGAGAGAGAGGGAGTAAGGGAGAAATGGGTTTGGGGTGGTGAGAGATAGGGGGATGTTAGTGTACCTTGGGAGACAGAGGGGGGTGCCTTAGGGTAGATGGAAAAGTAGGGGAAAGAGAGAGTGGGAGAGATGGTTAATCAGGGATATGGGGAGGACAAGAGAGATAGAAATTATGGGGGGTTATAGGGAAGGGTGAATAAAGGGAATTTTGAGAGAGGGGGAAGAGGAGAGATATAAAATATGGGGGCTTATAGACAGGGGTGAAGGAAGGGGATTTAGAGAGAGAGGGTAGGGGAGGATAGAGATAATGAGAGGAAGAGGAGGAAGGATAGAGAGAGGTAATACTAGTAACTATAAGTAATATTGAAAGGATCTATTTTTATTATTTTTACTGATATTAATTAAATATTAAATACTGAAAAGACTCAAAGTAGGAACTAGTCAAAAAGTTCCTAAGTTAAACTAAATAAATGTTAAATTCACCTAAATTAAGTAAAAATATTTATAAATGTTAAATTCACAAATTAAGTCTATCTATAAATACCCAAGCCAAAGAGAGGTTGGGGGATCTTTTGATTGTTTCAATAATTCTATGTGATTATTCTCAAGAGAGTTCTTGGAGAGAATGTTTCCCAAGATGAAAAGAAAACTCATACAAAACTTGTTATCTGAGATATGGAAGCCTTACCTTAGGATATCTAAGTTACTTTCATGTTGTAACTAGCTTGAGGGGATGCAGATTGAAACCAGGAATGATTCCTGGTCATGGTTGGGTGGAACGTGGTAGTTTCGAAGTTGTTTGATTAAACTAAACAAAGGTTAGAATTTTCTATGTCCTTGTTAATGTTGTGTAATTGAGTGTGTAGGGTTTCCAACCATTAAAATAGCTTCAACTTACAGGTACAAGTTTCGTGATCTTCCTTATATTTTATACAGGTTTACTTATTAAATGAAGGGATTAAATTATAGAAGGATAAATAGTATTTGTCTCTTGTAGCTAGGTTAGTTTGTTTACATAAACTTAAAAGAATCTAGGCTTATTTTAGATTACATGTTCATACAAAACCTAGATATAAATATTTTGTTACATGAGTATTTTATTAACTTAAATGTGATGGACTAGTTAGGATAATATAAATTATATTTATTAATATTTAGACTGTCATATATGCTTTTATCAGCTTTCAAAACTATAGGAAAATATACGGTCTCTATTATTTCTGCATCTCTCTTTCATCATTTATAATTTAAAATTCAGTTTTCTCTAATGGTGTATTCTTTCTACTAGAATATAGAGTATTTAGATTATCTAGATTTCTGATTATTATCAAACTTATATACAAAATTAAAACATAGTTTATAAATAAATAAAACTATCAACCAAAGAACTAATTAAAATCCAACTCTACATATTTCACTGCTGACATATTACATATTGCCAGCACGCTTATTATTTCAACCATTGAAACTATTATATACAACTGTAGCATAAACATTGTGCTTAAAACATAAGTTAAATACCATTTCCATCTTGAATCGTAAACAATTATAGAATAAATATGATGAACATAATTAGCATAGTTAAACACTAAACCTATAATAAGCATAGGAGAGATAAATATTAAACAAGCCCCATACATTATTTTTCATTATAAAAAACTCTACATAAACTGTGAGCCATCAAGACCTATTAAGGTCCGGCAGTAGGCATAACTATCATTACCATTATCTCCACTATTTTCTAACAAAAAATAAGAATCAATTTTATACATAATAGAAACCAAATTATTAAACAACATATCCATTTAAATGAACCACGATTGAATCCTATTGGCATCATTTCCAAAACAAAAATATACACGCTCTATTGAAACACAAGTCCACACATTAGACAGCCTATGATTGAATCCTATAGCCTTACCTTATTTAAAAAGAAAAAACCAAATCAAACACATGCCCAGGAATCAAATCCTGTAGGAGTTGATTTTAAAACACCAACATTGTAAAATGATAAAGGGTTCACAAGACAGGATGCCCATAAAATATTTCAACACCAACATTGTAAAATGATAAAGGGTTCACAAGACAGGATGCCCATAAAATATTTCACATAAACCAAAATTTTTCACCAATTAAAAGTTACACTAGTAGAACCAAACACACATAATAAAATCCAACAACTATGACCGGTTGCGTATTTGCATGAGGGTTTAGTTGCAGCTACAAGGATGATGATTGTAAACCCTAGCCTTACAACCAAAAATTAAATCGCTACACTACCATTGCTCTAATTTGCATAAAACAATAAAATATGCCTATTGAATTTCCATACCAAGGTTAAGCTAGGCTCATGGTCATGAGGTCAAAACCCCACCATAATAAACGATAAAGTCAAAGCAAAACCATTTTAAATGTCGAGAAGCAATTATTAAAACCTACTCTCAACGATGTTACACCTGCGACATTAAAAAAATATGCAGTAGTGTGCCAAGCTAATGGTCGTAGCAATATTAAACCCCAGCCATGATAAATAAACCACACATTCTACCATTACAAATGTTTACAAGTAAAATGCACACAGTCATGATTCAACATAGTTCCATTGCGAGTAATGGCACTGTCATGCCATAGTTATCACATCATATAAAACCAAAACATAGATTTCTCCATTAATATATCAAACTATACGATTAATATACAAAACCAAAACGTATTACATAGCTGATTCTTCATATGGACAGAGACGACTCAATATATCCACGTTGATAACCTTCAGCAAAATAGTAAATACAGACACATCTCCTAGATTCCCATTATCTCAAGGGACCCAAACATTTGAACCCATAACCAAAACAATTACAATGCTAACCCTTTCAACATGTAGCTAAACATTCTGTTACTCATTACATGCAAAGGTAAAAGGCCTATGCTTTCTCACGTCTTATCCATTGAAGGTATGTGCAGACATTCCAGAGAGCCACCAACACACCAAAAAATTGAAGCCACCCCTATCACCTGCAAATCAAAACAAAAGCTCATTAGAAGTATGATAAACCTCAAACTGAAGCAAACAAACAAAATAACACCTCAAAATGAGACTGAGAGAATTCATATCAGCACAGGAAGAGTCTACTACTCCACACGGTATAGACCCCGAGAGCTAAAACCATGCAAAACACTAGCAGCAGAGCCAAATGAATCCCGACAATGACCAGACCGATGCTTAGGGATCATTTTCCCCACTTCCCAAGGAGCCATTAATGTGCCACCTTCGTTCCCACTATCAACATGATTTTAACCCACCTCTCTATATTCAAAACCACAACGTTTGTGAAATTGCACCAAACCCCCATCAAAACCCTCTTTGGTATCATTAAGGCATAGTTTCATGGAATATGAAATATGCCACGAAAGGTTTTCACATAACCCATAGTATTTCCAAAGAGTTATCATAATGTTTTCCATGTCTTACCATTCCAGCCTTAAATCCTACGCTTTACACATTTCAATTTACATGTTATAAATTAAATATCAAAGGGATAAAATTATCATAGCCTCAAACCATAATAATAAATGTCAACCATGAAGACTTGGGCCATACAACCCCAATTATGTATAAACAAAGGAAGTAGGAATTGTTAAGCCATCACTTTAGTCCTTTTATCTTCGATATGCATAGGATAGTGTATTACCATATCGTAGGATGTTACGTTTAACTACCATAGATAAATTTTGTTTGGTGTTTCTATTGTCTTGATTAATACACCAAATATTTAATTATCAACCTGAGTTGGTAGGCTTACAGTTGCTACAAAATATATGCGAAGGTATGTTATAGCGGATTTCACCACACTAGGTGAATCACACATTGTATGGCCTTCCCTTGTCCCGCTGCAGACTCATTAACCCCTTTGGACCACTTTATATCTTTTGATGTTACCTTGATCATCCCTAAAAATATTATAATATTGATATACGCGGCTTTTTCCCCGATAACCGCATACATACGCGGGTATTCCCTCGATAGTCGCGTACATTGGGATGTGTGCATAGTACAAAACATTTTGGAGTTTTCCTTGACTTGGATCCAACTCATATGACTCCTGGCCTTCCATATGCCTTGAGATCGCACGGATTCGACCTTTCAAATCCCTTTGAAAAGCTATATAAGGAACCCCTTGGTACATTGAAAGCATAAGAGAAAATTGAGAGCATCGAAATTATAGTCCATTGTTGCCAGAACTTTATGCTCGAGTCTGCATCCCTTTGTCCCTTGGAGCACTATTGTGTTCTTCCCAAGCTTGCCCATTGTTAGTAAGCTTGCTATCGAAGTGATGGAGGATTGAGGTGGTGGAGGCCCAAGTGGGGGGATTCAGTTTCTCCGGTTTGCAGACGGGCCGTCAGAGGTTGTCACTTGTAATCTCTGATTCTTATTAATAGAAATATCTTTTCCTGTCCAGTAATGTGTATTTGAATGAATATTGTTTCCATTGGAATATGTCAAATGCTTTTACATTATTGATTATATATGCTAGAATAGATCTAACAACATGAAATATAGTATGCTTGTATTGTTTACTTGTTGTTGAGGACGTGCTATAACAATCCAAGCTGAAGATTGGAAAGCTCAACGAGGATCTACTACAACCGTCCGGAATAAGGTACGAGGTTCGATCCTTTAGTGTTAGATTGTTTATTTCTATTACATATTGGGAAAGATTGATTTCTGGAGTCTAGTTGTCTGTTGTGGTACCCCAAGCCATAGGAATTTCTCTCTGTAACAGAATTGGCGACTCCGCTGGGGACTTCCTAGTAGTTGACCTTTGGGGATTGGTTTCTTGGCATTCAATGTATTTGAATTGCTCTCTCTCTCTTGTTTCTGTGTCGGTTATGGGGGCATGTATGCTTGGTAGAGCCTGATTGGTGTGAAATAAGTCTCAGCTTGTGTGTTTGCCTGTGATTTATGCATCTTTTTCTTCCTGTACGCGGGTTTATTGTTTACAGTCGCGTATACACGCGGGTTTCCCTTGTATTTCCGCGTATACACGCGGGTTTACTGCACACAGTCACATATACCCTGGTTTTTACCCTTTTGTGGAAGATAGTGGATTGCTGGGTGAGTTCTGATAGTTGCTGAGTCTCCTTTGGCACTGCCTGAGTCTGTTATTGCCTCTGTGTTTGACCAGAAACGTTTTTTTTAGCCTAAATTTTTTTTTTAGGAGAGTTCTTGTCATGGCATCTTTGATTTTTTGTTTGAGATTAGTGCATTAGAGTCCTTTTACCTTAGTGCTTTGCTGGAATGCTGTTTATGTGTGCTTGCAGAGTCTCGAGTGGATAGAATCATTATTTTGCTTATTGTATCTCTTTATTTTCAAAAAATACAAAAATATTTGCTTCTCATTATGCATTGCATTATGCACTTTGCATTGTACTTGCACTAGATCTAGATTTGCTTTGGAGTAATAGTTAGGTGTTCATATAGGAAAATTTGCATTCAGCATTTGAAGAAAAATTGTGCATTACACGTAGTACGCATACCCTGTTTTCATGGACACATGCATTTGCATGGATTGTTAGGTGTGCATTTTACTTCTTGTTGCATCATAACACCATAAGTTGCACGGCCATATCCTATTTTTGAGTAATAAAGCCAACTAAAATCAACGCTAAATAAAATAAATTACACTCTTTTCTTTTATAGGGTGCACCAACAAGCTTAGGTTTTAGGATCTTGGAATATTTCATTGAAAGTTAATTCTCCAAGATCACGAAACTACAACAACTAGGTGTCTGTCCAGGGAGTGTGTGAAACCCTTGGTATAACTGACATTCTCAGGAAGCTCCTCTCAAAAGGGAGTCAAGCACTAGGCAGTGTGAGCGGTTGTCTGATCGGGATAACCCCTGGTCGAGAACTGTGTAGCACCGGCGATATAGCCAGGATTGTATTCGTATCTGGGGACTCTTTTGAGAGTTTCGGGCTCAGCTACCCTGCCCATACGGTCAATCCCGCCCGCGACTGTCCGCCTGAGCGTTGATTATATTGAGGTGACCTTAGTGACCTTACCTAGGATATCGAGGGGGTACGTGTAAAGGTTATTTTGCATGTGTCCCGGCCAGGTTGGGGTCGGACAGCACAGTCTCTATATGCGTTGAAGCTGAGGGCCACAATAATTGGTTACGAACCTCCGCTTGTGGTGACAAGGGCCTCTCAAGCCTCTCCTAGGCGAGACATACTGGCCACATTCGGGAGCTCACTTATCTAGCCCCTGTTTGCTTGCTTTTGGCTTTAGATTTCATAGTGATTGCTCTGTGCACGCTAGTTGGCTTAGGGTTGACGTAAATAGAGAGTCTTTGCTATTTTTTGAGTCATTGTGGATTCGGGTGCGGTTCCGCGCCGCTCTCGTCGTTTAGCAGGGCTTCCGCCTTCTACTGATCCTCCTCCTTTGGGAGAGGGACCTAGACAGTCCAGGCGGACTACATCACACTTTGATTCACACACCATGGGAGACCATTCAGAGGACACATCTGATGCACTTCCTCCTCCCATTCGTGTTGACGATTGGGCTTTTACACCTAGTTATGATATTTCACCCGAACTAACTGAGTTAGGACCTATGATTTCTGAGATAGGAGCCTTGCATGATACTCATATCCATTCTAGGCCTGACCCCTCGTTACAGCATTACCGGTATGGAATGCCGGAAGATGCCGAGACTCACTTTGAACCTGCCAGCACTAGTTACGGTGTTTATGCTTCGACTGGTTTCCATATTCATGGTTTGGAATTTCATGCCGAATCTGAGTTTTACCCTAACACTATACCTGGGGGCATTCCCATTCCTTACCTTGCGGAGAGGTTTGGAAGCACTAGTCATATTGCACCTTCCATCCCAGCGGTGGAAGCCACATCTTATGTACCTCCTAGGTCTAGAGTTAGTGAGCCTATAGCGATACCAAGTCCCAGAAGAGTGACGATAGGCACTAGCACATATCTTATTACAGAGATCCCTTCATCCTCGCTACCGAGTTCTTCGAATGCGAACCCTCCACCTCCCTCACGTGGTCCTTCGAGTCGGCACGTAGCTACGAGTCAGGTCCATACTGCAGTTTCTAGACCCATTGCACCGCAATCCTACATACCACCCATTTTTTCGGGGGGTTATGTCCATGTTTCTAGAGGTCAGGTTGCTACTTCCTCGACGTATATCCCTATTTCGGGCATGTATATTCCGACTTCCGGAATGTATATCCCTTCCTATGGAGTGTCTCATGGGGCATCGCATGCAATGACCTATGCATCCCATCATGGGACGCAGTATGGACAGGTTTCTGCACCTTATGGAGGCGGGTATTCACAACCTACTTATCCCCCTACTTATGTCTTTGTAGCTCCCTCTAGTCAAGGTCCACCTTATTATGGTTCTTCGGCGCCACCCTACACGGGTCATATGGGAGGAGGTCACTATGGCCATGGCCATGGTGGTAATCAATCCTATATGAACCAGGGAGCGGTCCAAAAACGTAATCATTCGAAGCACCCTTTCCTCGCGACACTAAATTTACCTGACTTGTCAAGACTTACGAATGATCCTGTAGCCCATGACCGGGCTTGGACGGCTGTCCCTACCAAGCTTCCTTCGGATATACCTAAATTCGAAGGCAAACCAGGAGAGGATCCGAGCGAACACGTTACGACTTTCCACCTATGGTGCTCTTCCAATTCCTTGCATCAGGACTCAGTCCGTCTGAGACTATTTCAACGCACCCTCACAGAGCCTGCGGCAAAATGGTATATAGAGTTGCCTAGGGGTGCCTTTACCTTGTTCGATGATCTTGCGATGACTTTCCTTAATCACTTCCAACTACCAGTACGATATGATGTTGGTACTGAACTCTTGTCGACATTTCGGAAAGATAAAGCCACCCATATTTCTGATCATATTCAGGAGTGGTGTAGACGGAAGAGATTAATCAAAGCCTTTATACCACCGTAATTCCTCCTTGAGTGGTTCCTCAAGTCTTTATTGCCGTACATAGCGAAGGATGTTTCCACATCCAGAGTTCAGAATGAGGAACAAGCCATCTTTGGGGCACAGGAGCTAGACTTGATCTATGCTCAGTCTGGGTTGTTATATGAGATTATACCTAATGCTCCTCGTTCGAGTTTTGATCCCAAGCTTAAACCTGGACCACATGCCGATGGCATTGTGGGGTGTTAAAGTAAAAATCCTACAGGTTCGGTTGCGAAACAAGTAGCTCAGTCGTCTACCAACCAATCTGCCTCGGGACAAGCTACGGCTTCGTCTCATCCTACCCAAACGGCGAATGTACATGCTGTGCAAACGTCGGACTAGAAGGGTAACCAGCAACCCGGACGGAATCGTAAGAAGGGTAAAAATAATAAGAAGGGTGGGAATAAGAACGAAAATGCCACTAATAATGACAAGAACAACAAAAATGCTGGGGGGGACAAGCAAAATAAACGTAAGGTTAAGTTTCCTTGCAAGCTATGTAAGGATGATCACCTCACATACTTGTGCCCTAGGATGGATGAAGCTTCGAAGTTCATAGCACAGGGCCCAGCTGTGTTGACAAACCCTTTACCGCATAATCAAAATATGAACTCGAAGTCCCAGGACCAATCTAGTGATGATGATCCACCTGAGACTAGTGGTCGTGGGTGCATTAACATGGTTCGTGCCGCGAAAGTTGTGACGCGTGCGAAAGATTATACTTCGTCACAACCCGGCCCAAGTAAAGAACATGATCCACCAGGAACTCCTTTGCGCATTGAGAAACCGGACCCTAAACCGGTGGATAAACCTGTGGATAAACCTGCGGATAAACCTGAAGCTGCACCTCACATTCCTAAGGGGGTACTTAAGCGCTCAGGGCATAATCCAAATGCTCGAGCCGCCCAGAACTATTCAGTTGTCGAGGACTTGGGTCATACTCCTTGTGCGATGTCTGCATTGGAGGTGCTTCAGAGTTGTCCGTCGCAAAGGAAAGCTTTGCTTTCTGCTCTTGGTGTGAATGGTGATGACTCTCCTACAATGATCAAATTCGAAACCACAGGACATCAGCCTCGCTTTCCCTACTATGTGTCCCTTTTGATACATGTAGAATGTCTTAATATGATCGTCAAGCGGACTGTGATTGACGAGGGTGCTGCTGCTTCTGTGATGTCTTTGTCATGTTGGAAGGGTCTTGGTTCTCCTGAGTTGTCCAAATCTACGACCATGTTAACTACTTTTTATGGGAGATCGTTTAGGCCGCACGGGATTATTCCTTCTCTTAAAGTCCGTTTGGGAGGGAAGACCATTGCGATAGAGGTTGAGGTGGTCGATGCACCCCTTGACTACAATCTCTTACTAGGAAGGAATTGGATGTATAGTATGCAAGCCGTCGCGTCTTCCGTGTTTCGCATTGTAAGCTTTCCTCATAATGGGAAGATTGTGACGATTGATTAGATGTCATTCAAGAATTTGCCTCCTAATGCATCGTCAGGAGCTTCGGTTCCGAAGGTTGAGCATTCCCAGCCGGCAACTGGGAGTGTGGGTGTAGGAATGTATCCATCCCTTATGGGAACCTTTAGCTGTTCTACACCTATCCTCATGGTAGGATCGAGCGTCGGTGGAGCTTCCACATCTACGAAGTCGGTATCCTTTCGCACGAATCATATGGGAGACCCTTGGGTTCTTCCTTCACCGAGCCCTTCGAGTGAGTCCATCGAGTCGAGTATGCCGCTGCCTGCAGTTATGATCGCTTACCAAGCTAATCTTGAGTCTACTGCAGTGCCTTGTTCTTCCTCTTCGCGGATGGAGGAGGAAGACCCCTATGTGCTGCCCGCATGGGGGGTACAATCTTCTCATGCCCACGATTGCCTTGATACGATTTTCCCTTCAGACGAAGCGATTATCGAGGCCATGTCGGGAGTTGAGCCACCATGGGAGGAGCTTCATCATAGATCTTATTTCCTTCCAGAGCTTGACCGTTTGGAGCATGAGGATTACAGGGAGATTCTTAGTCGGAAAGTTGGTAGACCTATGCTTCCATTAAGCTCTCCTGGTCAGATGGCTGATGGAAACATGGCGAACATATCGTCAACTATCTCTATCAACATTTCTCGCAATCCTGGTACGATTGAGAATGTCTACATTGGGGCGGATTGTTCCCAAGATGAGATTCGTGAGTATACCGAGCTATTCAAGGAATTCCGTGATGTTTTTGCTTGGTCATACGACGAGATGCCAGGAATTGACCCTCAGATTGTCGAACATGAAATTAAAACTTACCCCAACACTAAGCCTGTTCGACAGCGTTTACGCGCTGTGAATCCTAGAAAAGCACCCGCCATAAAGGCAGAGATAGAGAAACTATTGAAAGTGGGTTTCATCTATCCCGTTCCCTTGACGGAGTAGGTTTCAAATCCCGTTCCGTTTGATAAGAAGCAAGGAGCGATCCGTATATGCACTGATTTCCGTGATCTAAATCGTGCCTGTCCTAAGGATAACTTCCCCACACCATTTATTGATCATATTTTGGATGAGTGTGCGGGTAGTGAGGTGTTCTCCTTTATGGACGGATTTTCCGGATATAATCAGATTCAAATAAAACCCGAGGACCAACACAAGACCACATTTATTTGTCCTTGGGGAACTTTTGCATATCGGAAAATGCCTTTCGGCCTTAAAAATGCCGGAGCTACGTTTCAGTGGGTGATGACTTTGATTTTCCACGATTTCAAGTCCATTATCGAAGTATTTTTGGATGACCTCGCTGCTCATTCTCGTATGAGGATGCGTCATTCGTATCACTTGAGATTGGTTTTCGAAAGATGCCGGCATTATGCTATTAGATTGAACCCTCATAAGTGCATCTTTTGTGTAAAATCAGGTCGTCTTCTAGGATTCATCGTTTCGAAGGAAGGAATAAGAGTCGACCCCTTGAAAGTGGAGGCAATACTTCAGTTGTCTCCCCCGCGTAATATTCACCATCTTCAGTGTTTGCAAGGCATGGCAAACTTCCTACGAAGATTTGTAGTCAATTTCGCCAATTTGACTAGAGGCTTTATGCATCTCTTGAAGAAGGATACTCCCTTTGAATGGGATGAGTGAGCCCAGGAGTCCTTTGATGCACTTAAGAGAGCCCTAGCATCGGCCCCGGTGATTAGTCCGCCGGATTATAGTCGTGATTTCATATTATATGTGGCCGCGTCTTTAGAGACGATTGGGATGGTTTTGGTTCAGGAGGATGAGGAGCTCCAGGAGCATTTCGTTTATTATCTGAGCCGAAACCTTATTGACGTAGAGATTCGATATTCTCATGTCGAGAAGCTTGCCTTAGCTACTGTACATGCGGTTCAGCGTTTGAGACATTATATTCTCCTTCGCCAGACCTTGGTTGTGGCGCATGTCAATCCATTTCAGTTCGTCCTTACACGTAGGATGATAGGGGGAAAATATAATAAATGGATTGTCATCCTGCAAGAGTTTGATCTCGAGTTTGTTTCGGCAAAATCGAAGAAATCATTAATCTTTGCAGAGCTCATATCGGATTTTCCGAGCGAGGCTGAGGAGTTGGTATGTGAAGATACATTCGTTGACAAACACATTTTCCTAATCTCAACGGTTGACCCATGGTACGGGGATATCATTGTATATCTGCAAACACAGAGGAACCCTACTCACCTCTCGCGAGATGAGCGACGTTGGTTAT
>LPNX010915483.1:5648-21625 GCA_001517045.1 Pseudotsuga menziesii | reverse complement strand
TAGTCCATTGTTGCCAGAACTTTATGCTTGAGTCTGCATCCCTTTGTCCCTTGGAGCACTGTTGTGTTCTTCCCAAGCTTTCCCATTGTTAGTAAGCTTACTATCGAAGTGATGGAGGATTGAGGTGGTGGAGGCCCAAGTGGGGGGATTCAGTTTCTCCGGTTCGCAGACGTGCCGTCAGAGGTTGTCACTTGTAATCTCTGATTCTTATTAATAGAAATATCTTTTCCTGTCCAGTAATGTGTATTTGAATGAATATTGTTTCCATTGGAATATGTCAAATGCTTTTACATTATTGATTATATATGCTAGAATAGATCTAACACCATGAAATATAGTATGCTTGTATTGTTTACTTGTTGTTAAGGACGTGCTATAACAATCCAAGCTGAAGATTGGAAAGCTCAACGGGGATCTACTACAACCGTCCGGAATAAGGTACGAGGTTCGATCCTTTAGTGTTAGATTGTTTATTTCTATTACATATTGGGAAATATTGATTTCTGGAGTCTAGCTGTCTGTTGTGGTACCCCAAGCCATAGGAATTTCTCTCCGTAACAAGGTAGAGGGGTTCCTATGGCATTGTAGAAATATTTTAACAATCAAAATATACAAACATATTTCAGAATGAAACACTGATTCAAACTCCTAAGAATTCAATTATTTAAAGTAATTAAACTGGAACAAAATATTAAACTAAATAATTGACAATTTATTTTATAAGCAAATAACTTTAAACTAAAAATGATACTATCAACAACTAATCTTTAAATTGGAAACTAAGATGCAAGGAAAACCTAATTAATAAGCAAGTAGAAAACTTAATAAAGAAAATTAAATAAGAAGAAAAAGGTAGAAAACTTAATTAAAATATCTTTGCATTCTGTCCTACAAGTCTCTTTTAGTAATCACAAAACGAAAAAGGAATAAACTAAAAACATGCTAAATATAACACACACAATACTGAATTTTACATGCAAATGGATAAACCAATACAAAGGCATGAACACAAAACAATACAACAGTAAAAGGAATCAGAAACAAACTCAAGAAACAAAACATAAAATATCTCAAAACATATTTAAGGTGAAAAGAAGTAAGGTGACTTTCAATAAATAACCTAAAACAATTCAAATTAACTTTAATATAAAATAAAACTATCATTTAACTATTACACTCAAAGCATACTTCAAATACTAAAGAAATAAAACTTAAAACAATTTCAAAACACATTAAAAACATTAAAAACGAAACAGTGAGCTGAATGACAAACTGAATTGTGGGTCTGAAAGGGGTGATTGAATAACGGTTTAAACAGGCTCTCTAAATGACAATCTGCACAATTAAAATGACAGAAATCAACCTAAATGATCTAATCTTCAATTGAATTCGTGCACATGTGAATCTAATGAAAATAGACAGTAAAAAAACCTATTTATTAATCAAATTTGTCAATGAAATAAACTTAAACAAATTCATAAACGTAAAGAAATAATTAAGAAATAAACTAGAATTTAAATTGCATGACTGATAACAGAAAGGAAATAAACAGAACTAAAATTCTATTCTATCTAATTGCAAATACTGAACCATAAACTAGAAATGAAAGGACTTAAAGTAAATTTGAAAGCAAACTATGCACGCCGTTAACTATTTAAATTTCAGAAATAAAATTGTATTACAGGAAATAAATTAAATAAACATTTATAGCAATCTAATGAAAACAAACTAAACTAGCTATAACAGAAATAAAAGAACAAAATTACACAAAATAATGAACCTTTGGTTGATGAGGGGCCCTCTCAGCAATCACGGGTGTTTCCTAGCTAATGCCTACTCAAACACAATCATAAACAACAAAGCATACGACTCTTATAAAAATGGTGGAACAAAGATACAAAATTCTTCTTCTTCAAACGACTTTCTAACAAATGAAATGATAAAATCCCTAACTCTACACATGGAGGTGTTTATATACAATGTTTATAGGGATGAGCAAGTTGACCCTTTAGTGGTTGACTTCTCTCTAAACTTACTCAACCATTATGACTACTAACTAATCGTAGGCCAACGCACAATCATCCTCCCTTCTTCAGCGCAAGTTTGGTTCTCTTCAACATGAATGTGGCATGCAGGCTCCTTCTTTATCATGGTTGTGGAGTGAGGTCAAGAAGAGAAGAGGACATGATGGCGAGTCTTCTAGAATGAAGAACGTTCCATCTTCCAATGCGTGGACTGGTGGTGAGGTGTTGAGCAAGCATAGCATGATGGCGATCCTCCTAGACTGGGACCTTCTCCATCATCCAAACACATGGATAACAAATAGTCTGCAAACCAGTCCAATGTTTTAATGCCTGAAAACCTACCAACGAATATTGCGTAGTCTGGTTAATGAGCTGAGTGGTGAGCTACGTCGTGAGCTAGATGATAAGATGGATATGCTATGCGCATATCTAGTTGAATGCATTTCTGTTGTGAACTTTCCCAAATACTATTATATGTAAACAAATGCATATAAATTAATACATCGAATGCACTTCATATAATGTCAATTTTAACCAATAAAATCGTAAAAAATGATAAAAATAACCAGAATTACATAAATCTTAAATTTGTGCATACCTGGGGCTGAATAGTCATATGCAAGACATAAATTATGCAAAAAGACGATAAAAAATGTGTTTAAATGCATAGTTTAACTACCAAAAATGATAACAAAATGAGGCACAACATATTTCGTCAACGAAGTAACGTGCTCAAAAAGTGGAAGTTTACACTAGTTCGTAATGAACTGAGTAAACCCTGTAAAAATTAGGAGAAAAAATTTACCTCTCTGAGTGGTCCCTTAAGGGATACAAATCCCGCCACTCCACCCCTTTAATGTTAAAAGCAAGTCACAAATTTTCATAAACAAAACTATAAACAAAGTACAAAATTGATAACCATGAAGTAAGACATAACAGAACCAACATACACAAATGTATGTTAAATAATAAACACCAGCAAAGTAATCATTTAACCAATTTTACTATTATAAACATAGTGCATAATTACATCAGCATTACATAGGAAAATACATAGAAAGGAAAAGGAAACTTACGACACTTTGACCTAGTAAACAATGACAAACATATTCCGCAAAAGATGAATTAATGTCCATGATAGGTAGTATTTAACTAGCGCACAAATTTTTTTTTCGAATTTTGGGGACATTACAAGTGGTATCATAGCCCGGTTTCAACACTAAGAGACCTAATGGGTGTGCCAAACATTCATTGCATAAAATAAATTATGTTTTTGAAATTTTATTAATTAACAAAAAATTTCTTGTTCTTAAAATTTTAAATTGTGGGATTCAAAGAATAGTTCAGATCGTGAACACGGAAGAAGGAAACAACCAACATGGAGAATTGAATACCCCCACTCGAGAAGAAGAACTAGTGGTTGAATTAAATTTTGATATACTGAAAACCATACAAAGTCTTCAAGGAGACTTACATAGTTTCAAGGATGATAATATGAATGAAAGAAAATAACATCAAACCATTAATGAAGCTTTGTTGTTGAACATGATGGGAGGAAGCCCACATGGACAACCCACTCATTCAACCAATAAGTTCAAGAAAGAATTCTATCATAAGCAGGCCAGCAGCCCAAAAGAAGAAGGAAAATAAGAACACACCCCTGCACCTCTAGAAAGAGATTATCCTAGTCTTTCTAGTGATAATTCCATTTCTCCTTGCAGAAAGAAATAGAGGAATGATGACAACCTCCAAGGAGAGTTCAGAAAAATAAGAGCCCCAACCTATGAAGCTGAGATGAACACTAGGGAAAAAGTTAAAGAATGGCTTCTGTGTATGAGAAAATACTTCCGAGTACACAACTACTCGAGTGAGATGAAAGCCCATCTAGACATCTATAATTTACATGGAAAAGTAGCTAGATGGAAAGACCTAAAGCATATCAAGAAATATGAGGTAAAATAAATATGAGGGAGTAACTTTCGTAGAATTTTTTGGGAGAAATACATGTCTGAAAGATTCTTCGACGAGAAAGTGAAAGACTTTCATGAGTTAAGGATGGCTTCCATGACCATGGATGCTCATTAGAGGAAATTTGAGGTCTAAAATGGACCTCCTAAGGAAAATAATAAAATAATAGTTATTAATTTTGGAGGAAGAATGAAAAAAACTACCTTTTTTGTTCGTATTTTCGACATATATCCATGTGCTTTTACTGAAATTCCAAGTGGGAGAGCTCGTTGGATGCAGAATTTAATTCCGCATCCAAGAAGTACACACACTGCATACTTTTAAAAGACCCCACTACCCCAAAAACAATAAATACCTGAAAAAACATGATGATGATGTCATCATCACATTTTTCAAGTATTTAATTTTTTGGGGGTAGCAGGGTCTGTCAAAAGTATTCAGTTTGGATACTCGTTGGATGTGGAACTAAATTCTGCATCCAATGAGCTCTCCCGCTCAGATTTTGAGTAAAAACACAGGAGATATGTCGAAAATACGAACAAAAATGTAGTTTTCTTTTATGACAAATATGTCAATTCAACCATTATGGTTGACTCCTTTAGTTTAATTTCTATTGGTTCTTGAATTCCAACTCACAAAATTTATTGTTGGCGCGTTTTCTTATAAGGCCCATTTTATACCCCAAATTTCCTCTAATGTTTATTAACATATTTTTGAATATGTTACATGATGTGCGATACATAAAGGACAAGAAAGTAAAAATACAATAGTTTTAGGATGTCTTCCTCCCAACATTTGGGACGAGATTGAATTTTACATGCCTAAGACATTGGACACCACCCTACACAAAGCTAGGCTTTTCTATGAGCATGGATAGCTAAGAAAATAAAACCTCAAAACAGGTAGAGATAGGTCTAGGACATTCTTAGACAACTACAAACCATTTTTTAACCCACATCCTTACAAAAAATAGAACAACAGTTTTCCAGCCAATAAAAACTTCAACAAGACAAGTATAAATCCATATGTACCAGCACCAAATGCTAACATACCAGCAGCAAATGGGGGAGCCAATGTTTCCCCACTGCAAATCAAATGCTAGAAATTCCAAGGGCCCCATTGTTCCCAAGACTATAAGAACAAGGACAATGAATTATTACATAATATACAGGAAGAACCAATGGTAGAAGACATATCTGGAACACCGAGGATTTATGTAGCCTTGGATGGCCAATGAGCATACCACTAGGCTACTATGGTCGAGATAGAAGGTAAAATTTCAAACACTTCTATTTTATTTTTTATTTATCTCGGTTCTTTCTGAAGTTATGTATCATCTCAAATCATGGAAACATGTAAACTAGGCAAAGTTAAACATGAGAAACCTTGTCTAATGCAATTAGCCACAGGTACGAAACAAAATGTTTCTGAAATAGTTAGAGAGTGTGAGGTAAACTTGAATGGTTTCCCTGCTAGGATAAACATCAACATTGTACCCTTAGGATTGTATGATATACTTATCGACATGGACTAGTTGGAACAACTAGACAAGTCAATCTTGTGTACAAATAGCCAAGGGAATCAGATAAAGATTCAAGGCATACCTAAGAAGGTTTTCGTAAGGAAAATATCTTCCTTACAAGAAAAGAAGTGATTAGGAAAGGCTGCAAACTATTTTCAATGATTATCAAGGACATAGAAGCTAAAAGAGAATGACACATCGAGGACTTTCCAGTTCTCATAGAATTTACAGATGTATTTTCTAAGGAGATACCAGGATTACCACTGAAATGAGACTCATATTTTTTTCATAGAATTGAAAACAATTGAGAGTATCAAGACACTAAACCTATAATAAAAATAAAGGAGATAAATCTTAAAGAAACCCCATACATTATTTTTCATTATAAAAACGTATACCTGAAATTCCAGCCATCGATACATGTCAAGATCCGGTCAAAGGAATAGATATCATTACCGTTATCTCCACTATTTTCTAACCAAAACTAAGAATCAATTTTCTACATAATACAAACCAAATTATTAAAAAACATATGCATTTAAAGGAGCTAGGATCAAATCCTGTTGGCATCATTGCAAAAACAAAAATATACATGATCTATTGAAAGGCCAGTACATGTGTTAGATACCCCAATATCGAATCATGTAGGCTTACTGTATTTAAAAAGAAAAAACCAAATCAAACACATTCCTAGGAATCGAATCCTCTAGGTATCGATTTTGAAACACCGACGCTGTAAAACCATAAAGGGTTCTCATTACACGGTGCACATAAAAGATTCCACATAAACCAAAATATTACACCAATTATAAGTTATGCTAGCAGAACCAAACACATAGAGTAACATCCAACAACTATCACTAGCTGCATATTCACATGAGGGCTGAGTCGCAGCTACCAAGCTCAGGACTGTAAACCCTAGCCTTACATCCATAAATTAAATTGCTACACTGTGACAACTCTAATTTGCATAAAACAATAAAATATACATGTTGCGTTTCCATACAAAGGTTGAGCCATGATCATGGCTGTGAGGTGAAAACCCTTCCATAATAAACATTAAAGTAAAATCCAAACCATTTTAAATGCAGAGAATAAATTATTAAAACCTACTTTCAACGTTGTTACAGCCACGAAATTAACAAAAATATGTAGCAGTGTGCCAACATAATGGTCATAGAAATATTAAACCCCAACCACAATAAATAAACCATACATTCCACCATTACAAATGTCTATAAGTAAAATGCACATAGTCACAATTAGACATAGTTCCATTGCAAGAAATGGAACTGTCACTCCATAGTTATCACATCATATAAAACCAAAACGTAGAGTTCTCCATTAATATATCGAACCATACAATTAATATATAAAACCAAAACCTATTACAAAGTTGATTCTTCATCTAGAAAAACACAACTCAAAGTCTCCACATAGATAACCTTCATCAAAATAGTAAATACAAACACATCTCCTTGATTCCCATTATCTCAAGGGACCCAAACATTTGAACCCATAACCAAAACAATTATAGTGCATTAACCCTTTCAACATAGAGCTCAACACTCTCTTACTCATTACATGAAGAGGTAAAAGGCCTATGCTTTCGCAGGGCTTACCCATTGAAGGTATGCATAAACAGTCTAGAGAGCCACCAACGATCCACGGAATTGAATCCACCCCTCTCACCTACAAATCAAAACATAGAATCATTAGAAGTATTCTAAACCTCAAACTAAATCAAACAAACAAAACAATGCTCCAAAACCAAACTAAGAGCATACCTATCGGTGCAGGAAGAGTTAGTTACACCATGTGGTATAAACCCCTGAGATCCAAAACCATGCAGACAACCAATAGTAGAGCCGAATGAATCCCAACAATGACCAAAAAAATGCTTAGATCTCATTTTCCCCACGTCCCATGGAGCCATAAATGTGCCACCCTCGTTGCCACTATCAACATGATTTTTACCCACCTCTCTATAGTCAAAACCACAACTTTTGTGAAATTGCACCAAACCCCCATGAAACCCTCTTTGGTATCGTTAATCCATCGTTTCATGGAATATGAAATATGCATGAAGTGCTTTCACATAACCCATAATCTTTCCAAAGACTTATCATAATTCTTTCCATGAAATATGATTCAAGCCTTTAACCCTAGGATTTACACATTTCAATTTACATGTTATAAAATAAATATCAAAGGCATAAAATTATCATAACCTCAAACCATATCAATAAATGTCAACCATGAAGATTCAGGTCATGCAACCCCAACTCTATGTAAACAAAAGAAGTAGGAATAGTCAGGCCACGACTTTATTCCTTTTATCTTCGGTATGCATAGGATAGTGTATCATAGTAAGCATGTCGTGGGATGTTACTTTTAGCTATCGTAGATAGATTCTGTCAACGAAGTAACATGCATAAAGAGGGGAAGTTTGCATTAGCTCGCAATGAACTAATTAAACCCGGTAAAAAAAAGGAGTAACCTTTTACCTCTCCGAGTGGTCGCTTAAGGGATACAAATCCATCCACTCCACCCTTTGAACTTTTCCTAAACAAAACCATAGACAAAAATAGATAACCATAAACAAAACAAAATAGATAACCATAAACAAAGTACAAAACAGATAACCATGAAGTAAGACAAAATTGAACCAACATACGCAAATGTATGTTAAATAGTAAACACTAACAAAGTAATCATTTAATGAGTTCAATTATTATAAACATAGTGCATAATTACATCAGCATTACATAGGAAAATACATAGAAAGGTAAAGACAGTTTACGACACTTTGACCTAGTAAACAATGTGAGACATATTCCGTAAAAGATGAATTAATGTCCATGATAGGTAGTATTTAACTAGCCTACAAATTTTTTTTTTGAATTTTTGGGACATTATGCCATGGCTCTTTTCAAAGTACCTATGAGTGATAATTTTGACCCAATAGTTTGAAACCCTCACATTAATTTGGGTCCCTCGAATTTCTAATAGTTTGATTCATTACATCAAAAATAAGGATTTGCATTTGCATTTCTTACATCGAGTAGTTCAATTTTCATTCAAAGAAACAAAGTTTATGTTTTTTACCACCATTTTATGACATATTCATAAATTTAAATACATAATAAAACCATCACACCCATATATTTGAACCACAAGTCTAGAAACTGAAAATAATTAAAATTTATATATTGTAGAATCTAATTCAATATCCTACATTTAATTATCTTACACCATATTCAAATTCATTGTGAAAGTACCTTGAATCATTGGTGAAGTCAACATAGTGTTATTTTTCCATGTTTGCATTTCCACTAATGTGTCATGAGAAACCATCATTAACTTCCCATGGTTGTGTTTGATCTTTGTTTGATATTACCAAGGGCCATCGTTGTGCCACTTACAAATTTGTTTGTCACAATCCAATGAGTTAGAAACCATTTAGATTCAATAAAAATCCTTTGGAATAAGCCCGGAAGAACTTATCAAGGTGTAACAACTACATAAGCACCATAGAATAACTTATATTAATCAAAACTATTGTGGATTCAAGTCTCATTCATCAACATCTATTTTATGTTACAAATATGTATTTTGAATTAATTGAGAATGATTTCCAAGTAACTAAAATATAAATATTCACAACATATCCGTAGACTCTTGAAATAGAAAAATATGGGTTTCTTGAAATTATTCCAAGGGATTTTAAGCAATAAGCACATCCAAATCCAAATATTATAATAGGAAGCAAATGGAAAAATTGAAATTTCCTCACCACATCATGTTATTTCCTTATGATGATGGTTTTACTTTTATGATCACAATCTTTGCAATCAGGTTTGGTTATTTGAAGGTGTAATATCTTCTAATCCAAGTTGCATAGTGTTGAGTCCAAAATTGGTTCCTTTTTAACCACCTTTAATCACCTTTCTTCCCTTGTTTTACACTACTTAGCATGCCAGTCAGACTGACTTTCTTCACTTTATTCCCTAAATTGTCAAGGTAAGACTGATTATTGTTTTACCTTATTAATGCTTATTCTTGTAGACAATTAAGGATATTTATCTCTCGAAATTGTGCTAATATGTGTGATCTATGAAGATAATGTGAGATGAGTAGAATGCAGGGGGATGGAGCTGAACAAATCTAGGGACAAGGGATGGTCGTGACATAAAAGGGATCCTCAATTTGTCCATCATCTATTGAGGCACGTGACATTCCAGACAAGAGCCGTTCAGAGTAGCAGTAACAGAATGTGCTATGATCGAGGGATCTTCGGCGTAGCTGCTTGAATATTATGGCGATCTAAGAAGATCGCCACTTCTGGGCCAGTCAACAGTCTTCTTGCATTTTCTATAATTGTATCATGCCACGTCATGTAACAACCGGTGTTATTCAGGGCGCCTGAAGATCAGAGATCTTCATGGCTGCCCTTTGTAATAGGATTGGACGTTATCGCTTGTATGTATAAATGCAGAAAGCTATCTCGACCCAGGGGGTTGGAAAAAATAGTTAATTCATTTGGTATATTGACAGCGGGAGAAATCTGTAATAATTCTTCCTTTTTAATACAAAGAGCTACTGCTGGTTTAAGGGAGTTGTACATTGTTCATCCAGCGTCTCTGTGTGAAGGCTGGGCCCGCCTTCCACAGAGATTGCTAAGTTAAGGTAGGATCTTTTAATTCATGGTTGTGTGATGTTTCATTAATCTGTGTGCGCAGCAGTAGTATGTGTGATTTACAGTATTGCATTTTCCTAAGATTGATAACTGTAACAGCGTAACAGTCGACTGAGTAGATAGTCTTTATGCAATTTATTCAATAGCTGTACACAGCTCTGTTCATCTCATGGTTTCAGATTGACATCCCACGAACCCTTTGTAATTATTTGATTGTTATAATTGTTGATCTTTGTTTCTGCAATTCCATTCTTAGAATAGCCGAGCTTGATCTGTTGTAATCGAATTTCTAGATTACAATTAATTTATGATTACGGATTCTAAGTGTGATTAGATCAATTAGGCAATTCATTTATCTTGGGTTATGAATAGGATTTCCTTTCTGTCGGTAATTAGTATTGAATCTGATTTCATTTCTTGTTGATGTCTAGAAGGAAAAGGTTGAATTTGTAGAGTTAGAAGATTGGTGGGATCACACAGAGTTTGAGGGATGAACATAGTTGTTTAAAAGCAGTATTAACTACAATGATTTGGGTGTTTAAGCATATATTGTGCACTTACCCTTTGAAACAAAATACTTCCTCGAGTTGACAATGAATTTCGTAAGCTCTGTGTGTTGATAATAACTTATCTGCATTTAGGGTGCTCGACATTTTGGCGCCGTTTCCGGGGAAGGGTAAAAATTAAACACTATCATTAGTTGCATTTGGTAATTATTTCTAATCAGTCTCTTTTTATTCTCTCTGATGAAATTATTTGGGTTGTATGAATACTAGAAGGGCAAAATGCAATCAATTCCCAACTCCCAAAACCCCACAAGATACTAACAGCGCAGGTGGCTCGGGTCGAGGTCGAGGAGTACCATTGGGCAGAAGGACATTCATTGACGACCTTGTTGACAGAACTGATTCATCCACTGGAGCTCGTCTTCAAGAAAATCCTAATAGAATAAACCCTGCTGATCCTAGGGCGCTAGCGTCGGGATCCACGGTGGAGAATACACAAGCAGCTGCGACGTCCTCAGCCATCCCTCTAGACAAAGACACAGATGTTACAACCGGACCTGCTGGTAGAGGTCCGAATTATCACATTAACGGGAGGAGTGTAACTAAGGAAGAGTGGGATCAGTACCACCAGAAGCTCTTGGGACAGTGGAAAAACGAAGAAAAGAACGAGGAACAAGAGAAGAACGAAGAAAAGAACGAGGAACAAGAGAAGGAGGAAGAAAAGAACACAGGAGGAGACGAAGAGGAGAAAATAGAAAAAGAGATGAGTAACAGACACGGGGCCGACGAGGAAGAAGTGATGGGAGAAAACTATCATCATGAGAATCACTCCCTACCAGAGGGAACAGTGGCTACATTGCAATTTCCGATTCAACAACTAGATGGGGCAGCTCCTATGAAGAATATCTCACCATCGGTGTTACCTCGTTTCCATGGAAAGGCGGCGGAAGACCTAGACGAATTCCTTTTTGAATTCGATATTCTTTGTCGCAGCTACGATTATATCACTGATTCCCAAAAACTAAAAAAATTTCCTGCTACCCTAAAGGACAATGCATTACGCTGGTTCATGAGCCTTGGGGGAGGGACCGTTACTAATTGGGATGCAATGAAGCAGGTGTTCCTGGAGAAATATCAGGAATATTGTAACACCAAGGATAAGAGAGAGGAGTTATTTAAAATGGTGCAGAAGGAGGACAGAAGTTTGGAAGATTTCGTGGAAAGACTGTTGTACAACGTGCAGAGAGCTGGGCAGACGAACATGGGACTGTATGTACTCAAAATAATCTTGCTTCGGGGAATCAGGGATGATTGTCTAGACATGTTAAACCTTCTTGGTAAGGGAGACATCTCCAAAGAACCTTTCGACAAAATCGTGGAGTTGTGCAAAAGATACTCCAGAGGGTCTTCCAGGAATAATAAGCGGGATAAACGAGAAAAGCTGGAACGTGACGTATTCGACCGAACTCAGAAGTCATCCAACGGAGGCGCTACCCATGCATAGATAGGCAATCTACTTGAAAATTTTAAAATAGAAATGATGAGCTCCATCTCTTCGGAAATTGATGTCCTGAAGGCGAAACGAAAACAAGCAGTAGAGGACCTCACATTAGGTGTGTTCTGCCCCCGATGTAGAAAGAATCATCCATTGAGACAATGCCCGCTTGACAAAGTGAACGTATGTCAGCTATGTGAGCTGAACCATGACATGAAGGAATGCCCTTCACTTCCTCAATTCAAGGATGTTATGCAGGCATCAAACCCGGATGTGGAAGCAGCCTACTTTATTGCACAGAAGAAACCGTGGCAGCCTCGAAATCAAGGTATGTCTCCAGACTCTCTTCCATTTTTGAACAATATGGGGAATTGGAATAATATGCAAAATGTGAATACACAATTCCCTTCAAATTATACGCAGTGGAATTCCTCTCAATCTGCAATGCAAAATTATAATTCATGGAATCCCTGGACACAGCCACCACCCCAACCTACGTCGTGGATTCCTGGATGGAGGAATTTTCATCCTGGGAACCAGTTTCCTCAACCATATCTACCTCAACAAGCACCGTATTCTCCTCAATTTCCCCAATTCCCTTAAATTCCTCCATATCCTCAATACTTACCTCCATAGTCACAGCTGCAGCTGCAAAACAATTCTGTCCCTAATATACCAATACGACCCCAGCTGCCTGCCCAACCTAATCCTAACCCAAACAATAAAGCAGTCCACCAATTGGAGACTGTCAACATGCCAGCCTACTCTCTTTCCCCTGTACCCTGTAATGAAATCCATTTACGATCTGGGAAAATTGTAGAACCTGTAATTACAGAGGATGTTTCATCCCCTGAGCATAGAGAAGAGGAGAGATTACAGCATCCATTTGACTCAATTCCCATCATTGAGGATGCTGGGCATCCCTTAGAAGGAACGGCTGAACCATCCAATGATAAAGGGACAGCTGAACCATCCAACGACAAACCTGACGAGATACAACCTTCCCATCTGATAAAGCAGCCACCATACCCCGAGAGACTACTGCTACCAAAAATGGGGGGGCAACCTCAGTTTAACCTCCTCGAAGAGTTAAGGAACCTTTATGTTAAAATTCCCCTCCTTCAAGCTCTCCAAGATGTGCCCATTTACGCTATAACAGTTCGGGAGCTGTGTACAAGAAGAACACAAAGGAAACTCAGGGATCCTCCCACGGTTCATGTCATAGGAAACTTATCGGCCTTGATAACAGGAAAAGCCCCTGTGACTAAATACGACGACCCTGGTAATCCTACTGTTACTGTACAGATAGGACAGACACAGATACCCAACGTCCTAGTGGATCTGGGAGCAGCAATCAACGTTATAACTATGGAAACTGTAAAGAAGCTTGGACTCAATAAGTTTAGACCGACCCCTACTATTTTGGAATTGGCAGACAGATCCACCATCAGACCCAAAGGGATTTTGGACGACCTTGTTATATCAGTAGATTCATGGGAGTACCCAGCTGAAGTTTTGGTGTTATAACCAAAATCGCAGCTAGGGGGACACCCATTGATCCTGGGGAGACCGTGGTTGGCCACAGCTGATGCTTGCATTAGCTGTCGATCGGGGTCCATGACTATATCTGATGGTATGGATACTAAAAACCTCACCCTGTATCCTCCAGCTCGGCCAAGTCTAGAGGCTGAAACATCCCTTTGGATAGAGCAGGAGGAGGAGGAGGAGGATGTCCAGCCATTATTAACTATAGGGAAGGCCTTAACCTTTAAAAATGAAACAGAAGATGATACCATTAGCAATTTCATTAGTGAACCCACTTCAGTGAATAGAGAGGTTTATCAAATTCTGAACACTACCCTGGGCAAGGAAGAACAAGAGAATCTTACGGAAGAAGCCTTGGTTGGTGCCACAAACATAATCCTGGTTGTGAAAAAATCAGAAAGCATTCCTATTGAGGTAGAACCTGGAAGGACTTTGAATATCAATCCTAGTCTCTCCTTAAAGGAGCAGAAATGCCTGATCAGCCTCTTGAAAGAACATAAGGGGGCGTTTTCCTGGGAGTACACAGATATGAGGGGTATCCCATCTAATCTGTGCACTCATCACATTTATATCAAAAGTGACTCCTGGCCGGTGTGTCAACCCCAATGACACATGAACCCCAATCTGAGGGATATTGTGAAGGAGGAAATCCAGAAACTTTTGGAAGCAGGATTTATATATCCTATTTCGGATAGTGAGTGGGTCTCTCCACTCGTGATTGTACCCAAGAAAAATGGGAAATGGAGGGTCTGTGTTGATTACAGGGAACTGAACAAATCAACTCAAAAGGATCATTTCCCTTTACCCTTTATCGACCAGGTACTTGATACCCTGTCAGGGAAGAAGTTCTTCTCCTTCCTAGACGTCTTCAGTGGGTACAACCAAATCCAAATTGCTCTTGAGGATCGGGATAAAACCACCTTCACCTGTCCCTGGGGAACGTTTTCTTACAGAGTACTGACATTTGGATTGTGCAATGTGCCAGCAACGTTCCAAAGAGCTGTGATTGGCATATTCTCTGAATTAGTCAATGATAGCATGGAAATATTCATGGATGATTTCACTCCCTATGGCGGGGATTTCGATGAGGCACTAGAAAATTTAAAGAAGGCTTTAACTCCCTGTGAACAGACTCAGCTTTCATTAAGCACTGAGAAGTGCCATATGATGATGAGTGAGGGGGTGGTATTGGGGCATTTTATCTCTGCCAATGGCATACAGGTAGACCCTGCAAAAATCAAAGTAATACAGAATATACCTACCCCTTCAACTCAGAAAGAGGTGAGAAGCTTTCTGGGACATGATGGATATTATCGAAGATTCATAGAAAACTTCTCCAAACTGGCTTCTTCTTTGTTCTCTTTGCTAATGAAGGATGCACAGTTTGTGTGGAATGCAGCATGCCAGACAGCATTCGATGAACTTAAAGCAAAGCTGTCTACAGCTCCCATCTTGCGGGGGCCTAATTGGACCCTGTCCTTCCATATTTCCTCAGATGCCTCTGACACTGCCATTGGGGAAATATTAGGACAGCAATAGGGCCAAAAACCTTATGCCATTTATTATGTTAGTAAAAATCTAGCCCCTGTTGAGCTTAACTACACTGTTACTGAAAAAGAGTTCCTAGCTATTGTTTACTCCATCAATAAATTTCGACATTATATCACCGGGTATCCTACATTTGTGCACACTGACCACTCTGCCATCAAATACTTAATGAACAAACCAGTTACCAATGCCAGAGTGACCAGATGGCTTTTGTTGTTACAAGAATTTGATATCACTATTATAGATAAACCTGGGAAGGAAAATGTTGTTGCTGACTTTTTATCCCATCTTACTAACAGTGATGATAGTTTGCCTGTTGGGGATTATTTCCCAGACGAGCATCTATTTTCACTTCCAGTTCATTCTCCATGGTATGCAGACGTTGCTAACTATTTGGTTGTAGGGAAGCTCCCGCCATATATGACAAAACGAGAAAAAAGAAAAATTATTCAGCGCAGTGCCAGGTTTTGTTGGTTAAATGGCCATCTCTTCTACACAGGGCCTAATCTTGAGATCAGGAGATGTGTAAGAGAAGATGAGATCTTTCCTATATTAAAAGCCTGTCATGAGGGGCCTTGTGGAGGGCACTTTGCAGATAAAAGAACAGGGCATAAAGCACTACGGATGGGTTATTACTGGCCGACTCTGTTCAGGGATGCCAAGAAGTATA
>LPNX010915479.1:146531-170975 GCA_001517045.1 Pseudotsuga menziesii | reverse complement strand
TGGAGAAAATGATATCACAAACTGTCTTTATAAAGAAAATGCCCCAGTGAATGATAATCATGATAGATCTTGTAATGTGGAAAATTATTCTGCACAATTGATGAAATATGAGAGTTTCTATTTGGAAGTTAAAAAGAAAGTTTCCAAGATTAAATTGAATGAAACTTCAGCAGATGATGATCATGCCTCTTTGTGGGATTTAAATAAGGAAGCTACCTGCAATCTCAAATTTTCAGATGAGAAATCTTGTGGTGAAGCATCTTGTCAAGTACCTCTACTGGTGAATATTTCAGATTCTTTGAATTCAAGGAGTGATAACACTTCACAGTTTGGACAAGGAGAACGTGTTATTCCAGGACTGAGAAATTGGTGCACTGGTTCAAGTTCAATCCCGGCTAGTGCCAATTCACTAAAATGCATTCCATTGTTTTCTTTTGAGGATGGTGATGGTGGAAGGGGTGATATCACTGTAAATCATGGGGACTTCAACATTGAACCAGGGCATGGGCAATTGACTTTGAATGGAGAGACATTGCCACTACTTGAGCAATCTCATTTGTCACAAACTTAACCAGCAACATTCTATTTCAATTGCAGCTATCCTGAGGAGCAAACTGGTGCAAGAAAACATAAACAGTGCATGTGATTTTTTCATTGGATGCCAAAGGTCACAAAGATAGATCACAAGAAGTTGCTTCCATAGTAGTAGCAGAGAAATTGGTTTCCAAGCTAGAAACATCTGATGGACTTTCCGGTTTTCTTGTACAGGCCTGCAATGGGCATCTCAATTTCATGTCTCTGAGTGTATCAGAGGGTTCAGTGCAGAGTTTTGATAGCAAAAGTTTCCATTGAAAATAAATTTGCTGTCACAGGAGAAATTACTGTACAGGAAGAAGAGATCACTCAGAATTCTGCTCTATTTTTCCTGTTTTGAGTGATTGAAGTAAAATGCCTACCACGACCTAATGGAGAGGAATTTTTGAAAACCAAAAGAGGGTTTTGTTCCTAAGATACCCATATACAAAAACCTCTCTCAGTTTTGAAACAACTATCAAGGTTTGAAATATTAGAGTAAATCTTTGCAGCCTATTTTTCAGGGAGTTTAAATATTCAATATTTTCCTGTTTTAGTGTTCATTTTGCGGGGCAGATTCTGATCTATTGGAGATGAATTTTGAAAAACCAAGAGAGTTTTTTGTCCATAACGGACCCATTCACAAAACCCTCTCTCAGGTTTTACACAGGTGTCACCAATTGAGAGATATGGAATCTTCTTTGACACCTATTGTCCAGAAATTCACCATATTTGCCAGGAATCCGATTTGCTATTTTTAGTTAATTAGTTGAGTTAGTTAGTTAATGTAACTGCTGGGTAGTTTCAATTTCGACCTAATGAAGGGGAAATAGAACCACTTCTTTGTAACTATTTAGGGATGTGAGCAAGACATTGTGAGGGTTCTGAACTTTTGGGAGCATCAGGAGGTCTGCTAGCTGATATACTTTCAGGCTTGTTCAGTGATAAGTACTATAACTCTCTTGTACATTTACTGATGAAACTATGAATATATGACTCTTACCTCTTCATTTGGTCTGTGTTGGCTTTATTGTGAGTTTGTTTAACTTCTTAATTGACAAATTCAGTGCTGGTGAATGTGTATTTTCTGGTGTTGCTTGTCCATTCTGTGTGAACTTCAATACAGGGTTTTTGTTGGATTTCTGTTATATACATGCATCTTTATCAGTTATATGTGTTTGATTTAGTTGTTGCTTATTTACTGAATGTATTCCCTGTATGATCTTGAAACTTACAACCAAAAACATATAAATAACACCCTAAACCCTAGTTTGAATTGAGTTTTTCTTTTGAGATTGTGTTGGCTTGTTCCCCTAGCCTTAGGAACAATTTCTGGCACAAACAGAGCCTATTTGGAGAAATTTTTTATTATTTTCTGTTACAATATCAGTAAAATTATCTGAATCCTTTTGTTTCTTATACAGGTTGAAACCAAGGCTTTACAAATTTCCCAAAATTTAAAATTATGGTCAAAAGGGAGACCCTTGGGGGGATTTGAAAGATCTCAAAGCCTCTTTCGAATAGGGGATTCTCTTATTTCTGTTATGCATGATAAAAGAAAGAAATCATTTTAGAATGAAATATTCCCAAAATCACTTTGTAAGTACCTTTGGTTCAGCCTACTTTAAACCAAACAAAGCTAAGTTAAAACTAGCTAAAATGGTGAAAAAGGAACCAAGGAAAGCAAGATTTCCTTGGGATCTTGGCTTGCTGTTTGGTCAGATAATGAAATATGCACTGATTTTTGGATTTAATATTTTTAAAACAGAAACATAAATATAAATCATGCAACCTATGGATTCTCTTTAAATTGCCATGCAAAACGGACGATTTCCCTAAACTAGATCTAGAATGCTTTATGAAACTTTTTTAGGAATGAGATATAATCTATGAGCCTTGAAACAACAGATATATGTAAGTTTTAATTTAATATAACAGATCCAAATGATATCAAATCTTTCGAACACAGTAACCAGGTAAGAAAATTGATTTTTTGAACGAGGAAGAGAGAGAAAGAATGCTGGAAGCTGGGAATGTTGGGCTTTGGAGTCTGCTTTGGTGGAACACCGAGGGACTATGTCCTCCAGAATATCTTGAATATGAGGAAGATTCAAACCAGATCAACCCCTTCTACAAGTGAGATCACCTGCAACCTAGAAATCCTTGCACAAACAGATGGTTAAAACATAGGTGCTGCTGGAAGAGATAATTGGAAAGCATGCAATTAAACTTAAAATACATGCAACTCCAATAGATATGAAACAAGCAAATATTAAGAGCATAAATAAAACTAGAATAAACTCTTCCCTAATAGGAGGGGTCTCTCCCCTTCAAGGCCAACAGTTAACCAACAAAATCAAAGATAAATAACACAGATTATACCTCATAAGCATTTGACAATCACCATCCACACATGAAGAGAATTACACCATAGATATTGCCTCCAAATATTGTTTATTCTAGAATAGTAAACAATAACAACACTACAATAGAAAAAACACCTCAATCCCAGTTCTAACTAGCTTGGAAGAGGTAATTTGTGCTTTATTTATAGCAGAAACAGGAGATCTATCCCAGGGGGGTGCAAATCCCAAGAAGAGAGAGACTACAGCTAGATGTGGAGTGAATATGAGCCTGATCCAAGTCTACCTGAGTCTAATCTCAGTCTCACTGAGTGCAACAGTCAATCAGAGAGCTGATCTGGTTGACACCTCAACCCGTTGACTGAAGCATCCACCAAAACTCATCCATATGAGCCCACACATGTGGAGGAGAGAGGGAGGGTGAAATTCCCAAGATTGCATGCTATGGTGCACTCCCAGATCAGCCTAGATCACCTAATTCAGTCAAGGAATTATCAGATCCAGTCAATCCCAAGAGGCTGAGACTGATTTCAGTGAAATTGGAGCAAATCCCAATGATTTAGGATTTGGGGTTTTCTCCATTATTTAATTAATTCATCAATTAAATAATCAATATTTGATTTTTATGGATTTTTGACCTGAGTGATGGAAAAATCACTCAAAACTTCAAAACATGGGTCTATGGGTTTACATGGTGCTCTAAGCTTGAAAATGAGCACCCTCATGATTGAAACTGATTTCTAAGCCCACTTTTATTACAAAACCAATTTTTCGAATTAGACTATTAAAAAATAGCCTAAGTTCTGTGGAAAAATTAAAATTAAAAAAAAAAACTTCAAAAATTAAAAGATTAAAAAAAATTAAAAACCTAGGGGGACTTAGACATGTTCATATGACTCGACAATAATTCCTAGCATGTTTATACATTGACGCATAGACTCTGATAATCTCAATATGCCTAAATGCCAAGTCAACCACCCCAACTTTGGAGGTATTGAGTGAAAAACTCAGAAATTATCAATCGTTTGTTCAACAACCAATAATAACCAAGGGAAAAAACACCCTGGGCTGATCGGATTGGAAAATAAAGTCTAAGAGACCAAGTATTTTATAGATACTATCATGCTAGAACATTTTATTACAACTCCCCTATGGGGTATGAACATGTGATATAGTACAACAAGCACTTCCCAGAAGCACTTCCAAAGGTCTTCTAAAGTCCGAACAAGTCATCTTTGTCCGGTTCACCAAGCTCACTTGATAAAAAACCACAAAGTACAACTTAGGTGGTAACAAAACCCAACTGTTAGTTGGATTGGATGAGCAGCCTGATAAATCCAACATTGTATTGGCTTGTTTCCCGCAGCCTAATAAACCCAATTGTGTATTGGATTGGCTAGATAGTCTGATAAACCCAACTATAGGTTGGATTGACTGTGTTTGATATGTTCTTTCTATGTGTTAACCCGTTGTTCCCTAGTTCCTTGTGGAAATCACGCCCAACTCGGAGGTGGCAGTTGTGTTGAGAGATTCATGAACACAACTGACCTATGGTTGGGTGGAATGTTGTAGGGACATAACTAGTTGCAGGACAACTTCATCTTCAAGATAAGTATTCTTTGTTGTATTATTTCTGCAATATATTTGGTTATGAATGTATTCATTATGTTGAATTCTTATTAAATATTTAAGTAGAGTTACTATTGTTAAATGTCCCTGCATTTTGCATATGTATATGCATTTTATTTTCCACTGCTTTTTGCTTATGATAATGGAGGATGGATACCCCTCTTTGAATGTATTGGCTAGAATGTAGTGTAAAGGTTAGTTGAAATGCTTACCCCTATGATTCTCCTACCACAACCATATGACAAATTACAGGGTGATCACACAACCATTTATCCAAATATTACGTCAATGATACTAATCATATTATTAATTGGAATGTGATCTAGGAGGAAGACAAAGAGGAATTCATCTCAGAACTAGTGTGCATTCTACACAGGAGAGGGAATAAGCTTTGAAACTGTTGAGGCCTGGAAAATTGCAGGTAACAACAGTTAGGAATTCTCCCCAGTAAATGTTCCCAACTAGCCTGTTACTGTTTGGTATGTGGAATCCGCCCGGTTTATGGTCTGGCTACCGTAGGTCAAGTAACAAAAATAAATGGTTTTATCGGATACGGCTTGGTCCACCGTGTATGTTTTAGTTTTTGTATTTATGTATGAGATGCAAGTGCCTATCTAAAAATGCAGATTGATAGAGAATACGAGGAGCGGTCACAATGTGATGTGTAGGTTCTTACCTCTCGTCTTAACTCTCTCGCATCTAAACCACACACAGCAAGAAAAAAACTAAAACTAACTATCTAACCTATCCCTAGGGAGTAAGATTATTATTCATCAATGAGTAATGTATTTTGTGCATGCATTAAGAAAAATCACAGATAGCTGTTACTTATTTCAAAACACATGAACATTTATAGATATATGAACAACCAGATAGCTAATTGTTTATGAACAACATTCATTACTCATAGTGGAAATTTCATAGAATAAACTAGAGCGCATTCATAACAAGAACATAGGTTCAAAGAGTTAGAACGATCTCACAGTTAATGGTAACAACTGAAAACGAAATAGTTCACATTCAACAAATCCATAGCACAGCATTTGAAACCTTCCACAAATATTTCTCCAACAGGAAACTTATAATTTCTTTATGCAAAAGGAAATAGTTCTTCTTACATCATACTCTCACAAATCTATCTAGGAAACAGTCCTTCTCTACAACTAACTCTCCTCTATTTATACAAAAACAACAAAACCTTTGGGTTTCCCCTCGGGTGACCTTTGGGCTTCCCCCCAACCGTTTAGTCCCACAATTTTGTCTTTTAGTGAATGCTCATGATTTATGTAATACATTACATTTCAGATTAAGGTTTAAGAGCACTTTATAAAAGGGACCAGCTTGGTAACTGATGAACTTTTCCAAAACCCAAGCCTCTGTTGCTATTGATTCTGCTTAGTAATCCATTGGTCTTTTGAGATCCTATTGATCTCAGACCTCCACTTTCTCCTTCCTTTTCTATCTCTGCTTCTTTATGCTCTAGCTTTGTCTTTCTTTGCTTCCTCCCTTCTACTTTGTATTTTAGATATATCTTCCTTGCAACAATTGCCCTGTCATGAAAATAGCAGATTTTAGACCATTTAGTGTTTAACAATGTGACACAAACTGTATCACTACATGCATTCTGTAAAATAAACTACAACAATATTAATGCATTAAAATATAAGGGAAAGAAAATATTGCAAGCTAGGTTTGAAAATATTGTAATCCCACTGCCCAACTAAAATCACAATCCCAATAGAACAGACTCTTTATCTCAATCCAAGCCATATCTGGACTAACTCGTAAACCTCCAATGAAAGCATGAACCAAACGATGTAACCACTACTCCTCAAAACACCAAATCCCAAACTGCACTCTTGCTCTCAGAAAACCTTGACTCGACCAACACCCATGGGAAAACTCCTCCATTCCATAACATAGAGTAAAAGCACACCAAAAAGAATCAGCGAGAAAAAACCTATCGACAATCGGAAGCAAGAAACGTTAAGCATCGGGCTAACAAACTCCTCATCGACGAATGGAAACTCTATATGTCGAACGATTAGTTTACTAAGCCACCGCAACGGCAGAGACCATATAGACTAAGGGTTCTAGGGTGAAATAAAACATCGAAAAAATAAATCATTAAAAATTGTCCTCCATGCATCGGAGGTCGAAAGAACTAAGGACAATGCGTCAGCAAATAGTTCATTGAAAAAAAGCCGCAACGATGGAAAGCAATTAGACTACGGCTTCCGATCAAAGTCATAAACCGTTCCGATAGCGAAGAAAAAAAAATAATAAAAATTAAGAAACCACAGAATTAGGGAAGATAAGCACTAATCCATGGGAACATTCATTAGTTGGCTTCCGCAATGGAGGCCGCGTAAAGAACTACGACCCTAATTCTTTGCTCAAAAAAATTCCGACAACTAAAAGAAAAAATATATCATTGCAAAGCCAAAATATTTGAACCAATAAAACCATGCATCGGCGAAAGTAAGAACTGTCCATCGACCGGTTCTCTATCTATCCTCTGCAACGACAGCTGCATGGATAACTAAAGCCCTAAGTCACACATCAATAGACCTCCGGTAGTGATAAACAAACATAAAACATAGTTTTAAGTGCTCAAAGACCTTCGGCTGGGTAGCATTAAAAGTTCGTTTAATCTCCAAAATAGCGGCGGCACAGAGAATTAGAGTTCTGACTCAAACTTTAATTGACCTCTGATAGCAATAAAGGAAAACATTCAAATCAAAAGGACATTATTTTCAAATCAAAACTTTAAATTGTCCAGTTAAACAAAAGCAGCTTTCCGAAAATCATGAAAACAGTTGACTTCAATACAACTTCAAGCAACCCAAATTTGTCGCATAGGGAAAAAACAAAGTTCAGCAATCAAAACAATCCCAGGCAAAATGAAATAAAAAGGAGGGTCCAAAATTTAAGAAATTTGGGAAAATAGTTGCAGCTACAACAATTGGCAACTACCTGGTGAACCCAGATCTCTAGACAATTTCTTCCTTAAGTAACAGACTGTTTGACAATAAAACCAACATGTTGAATTCTTCTAGATGTTTAGATTTCCAAAATGGAAAATGTATGTACTTTTAATCATTGATGATAATCTAATTTAGGGAAATGGAAAGCAAGATTTCAAATTCAAGATAACTCTTTTGAGGCCAGGAATATGAGTTTCATTTTTGACCTCTGTCTTCGGGTAGCTTCCAACTTGGACACCACAAGATTGTAACATATGGTAAACAGAAATATTCATTTGTTCCTCATTCCCATGCCATTTTGCACTTTATGTGCTTTTGGACTTTTTTCCTTTCTTTTGAGTCCTCCTGCATGCCTTTCTTTCTGAATTTTTTTATTCAGGCTCCTCTATCCATAGTGTCCTTTTGTGTGAGAGATTTATTTAATTTTTAGCTCACGGACAGAGAAGAACTTTGGCAATTTCGTACTCATATGATTTAGTACTTTGTTTTGATACATATTGCTTTCTCATGAGATTCTTGACTCTTATTTTCCTTTTGGCTTTCAATTCTTGGCATGGGATCATTTATATATAATATACTATTTACCTTGCTTCCTTTCCATGGGTCTTTTGCTGTCACTCCCTAGGACATTTTTAAATGTGAGATGGATGGAGCCTCGAAATAGTATTCTAGACCTTTTGATCCTGAGTTATTTTACAAGGATTAAGTAGGACTTCAATGTGTTCATACCATTTAGGAAAACTGCTAAACTAGAGGAAATTCTTTCCGATAAATCAATAGTACACAGTCTTATAATCAAGGATTTTGGTTAACCAAAGTTCTGATGCTCTCCATTCAACCCAAAATTTGCTTCTTTTATTGAAATCAATCAAAATCTAACTAAAACAAACAGAAATAAAATAAATAAAAAATAAACAACAAAATCAGTTTATTTATGTGCAAGATAATCAAGAAATAAAAACTAAGAAAAATAAAGTTTGAGAACTAAACCACTAACTAGTCAGTTCTCTGCCCACCACTGTAAATCTGGTAGCTTGTAAGTTGAGGGGCTAGGCTTCACTGCAAATTGAAAAAGGTCCTACCCATTATCAAAAACTACATCTACTATTTTACAATCAATCTCATCAACCCGTGAAAATCGAAGGAGATCGGGCTGGGTGTTTGATGTACTGCTAGCTTCTTCTACTTGGTAGTCTCTCGGTTCTAGCTCAATTAGATGATTTCCCAACACAGAATTCAATAGTTCATTTTTTCCTTCCAATTGAGTAACATTGTGCTTCATGTGGGGCTCTCTTAATATTTTATTCTGGTTTGGACTTCCCTTCTGAGGCAACCACAAGTGTGACCAATATGAAGCGAAATACCCATTTAGTCTTGCTGACCAGTCTCGATTCAAAATAAGTCCATAGCCATCAGGTATGTCTGCTACTACAATATCAATGTACTGACATATCTTTTCATTTGCAGATAAGCGAATCAGAAAATCTTCCATTTCCCCAACTACTTTCACATTGGTCCTGTCTAACCGAGTAACCTACCAGGTAGTGGGTTTAGGTTGTCCATTGATCTTTTTGTAGACTAAAAGTGGCATAACATTGACCGACAACCCTGAGTCTTCTAAAACATTGTGTACCTTATGGTTTAAAATCTCAAAGGTCAGGAGGAATGGTGGGGTTTTAAACCTAGTCTTACCTCCCACACTTGCTTCAACAATCTCTTCTACAGGTTGGTTGTTAATGGGAAGCTCCTCCTCTGGTACTTCAAGTGATTTTAACAATTCATACCCCATCTTAGGTGCTTTGAGATTTTCCTTGACATTATTAGCTTTGTCTTCAATAGGCCTATCAGGCATGTTGACTTGTTTTGGATCTTTACTGCTAATAGTAAGTTCGTGTATTTTATAATCTGTGTTGTTATTCTATATTTTCTTCATCTTGTCTTGAAATTTCTTAATCTTTGGAAGTATTGAATTGTCTTTACTTAACAAACCTTGACTTCTTGATGTTACATTTGTTTCTGATATTTCTTCCTGTTTCAGTGAATTTTCATCTTCTGTATCAACAAGTGAGACACAGTCCCATAAAACCATAGCATCATCCTCTTATTTTTCTGTGGATTTATTTCCCTTTTCCTCCTCATCATCAACTTCTGTTAGTTTAGAGTCCAATAGCTGATTCATTACTAATGTCATCGAATTGATCCATTGAGGGCAATTTTTTTCAGAATGAGGCTGTTGATGAAAGGTGCAAAAATTATCCATACCCACCTCCATTAAATTCATTGATGCAGGACTATGTGGAGGAGGCTTAGATTGATTGTTGTCCTCTCTCCTTTTATAGTAAGGCTTATAATATTTCTGATATTCTTTTTCCTTTTCCAAATCTATTATTCTGTTAGATAGTTTCTGCATCATTTTCAACATTCCTTCAAATTCATGTGATTGCTCCTCCTTAGGCTTAGACAGTAATAAGGCTTTGTTACCAAAGGTTTTTTCTCCTGACTGCTCAGGATAATATTCTATGCTCTCTTTTTCAGCTTCTACTCTCTCAGGTTCTTCATAAGTTTCTAATAACATAGGTTTGACTTGCATCGTAGAAAACATGGCTAGGCGAGGACCTAAAGCTGAAGTATAGTATTCGATCAAAACCTTATTAGACAATTTATCAGTTGCATAAAAATTCTTAAAATAAGTAGTGAACCTTTAGGTGAAACTATGCACTTTTTCTTTTCTTTCTTTCTTCAAAGCGCATAACCCTTTCATTAGAGTTGCATGAGTTTTCTGGGATGAATATTTACTTCTGAATATCCTTTCAAATGTGTCCTGGTCTAGGATTGAGTTTGCAGGTAGAGCAAAATACCATGAGGCTGCTGCTCCTTTCAGGGTACGTGGAAACAATTTGCAGACTACATCTTCATGTTCTCTAGCCCTTAGTCCTTCTATAACCAAGTAAAAGCTTTTCAAATGATCATCTACCAAAATATTTTCACTTGGGTCAAACTTGGGCAGCATTTTCTCAAAATCCTGAGTTAAGTCATGTAAAGGGGGTGCCAGGTTTAAAGGTGACCTAGCCCTCCAAGCAAGTGGTGGATTTGGTGGGTTGGGTGGCTGATTTGCATTCATGTTGGCCATGAGTCTGGGTGGAGAATGTGGTGGTGAGTGAACAGGGGTATGAACAGGCGAACAGTAAGGTATATATGGGCCCACTTGATTCAAAGGCTGAACAACTTCCTGTAAGTCTATTTTTACCAGTTCTTCAAAATCTCCAACCAACATTGCGTCTTCCAATATAGGACGGTCTTTCTTCTTATATTCTCTTCTGGGCAAGACAAGAATAATTGGTAATCCTCCAATATTCTTCACATATGCCCTAGTATGTCTTCTCAGATCATTAAATACTTCATTATCGACAGAATATAGATGCTCTTTACCCTTCTCTTTAGGAATTAGATTGGGAAACAAATTGCTTTCAGAACTATCACCAATGGAATAATCTCGAGAAAATAAGTTTCCTCGTCCAACCATTCACTGGATTCCCTCCTTATAGTGCCAAAAACTATTGAGGCCTGGAAAATAGCAGATAACAACAGTTAGGGATTCTCCCTAGTAAACATTCCCAACTAGCCCGTTACTGTTTGGTATGAGGAATCCGTTCGGTTTACGGTCCGACTATCGTGGGTCAAGTAACAAAAATAAAGGGTTTTACCGGTTATGGCTGGGTCCACCGTGTATGTTTTTAGTTTTTGTATTTAAGTATGAGATGCAAGTGCCTATCTAAAAATTCATATTGATAGAGAATATGAGGAGTGGTCACAATGTGATGCGCAGGTTCTTACCTCTCCTCTTAACTCTCTCGCATCTAAACCACACACAACAAGAAAAAAAATAAAACTAACTATCTAACCTATCCCTAGGGAGCAAGATTATTATTCATCAATGAGTAATGTATTTTGTGCATGCATTAAGAAAAATCATAGATAGATGTTACTTATTTCAAAACACATGAACATTTATAGATATATGAACAACCAGATAGCTAATTGTTTATGAACAACATTCATAGTGGAAATTTCATAGAATAAACTAGAGTGCATTCATAACAAGAACATAGGTTCAAAGAGTTAGAACGATCTCATAGTTAATGGATAACAGCTCAAAATGAAATAGTTCACATTCAACAAATCCATAGCACAACATTTGAAACCTTCCACAAAGCTTTCTCCAACAGGGAACTTGTAATTTCTTTATGCAAAAGGAAATAGTTCTTCTTAGAAAATACTCTCACAAATCTATCTGGGAAAAATTCCTTCTCTACAACTAACTCTCCTCTATTTATACAAAAATAGAAAAACCTTTGGGTTGCCCCTCGAGTGACCTTTGGGATTCCCCCTAACCGTTCAGTCCCACAATTTTTTCTTTTAGTGAATGCTCATGATTTATGTAATACATTACATTTCAGATTAACGTTTAAGAGCACTTTATAAAAGGGACCAACTTGGTAACTGATGAACTTTTCCAAAACCCAGGCCTCTGTTGCTATTGATTCTGCTCAGTAATCTATTGGTCTTTTTAGATCTTGTTGATCTCAGACCTCCACTTTCTCCTTCATTTTCTATCTCTGCTTCTTTATGCTCCAGCTTCATCTTTCTTTGCTTCCTCCCTTCTTCTTTTTCTTTTAGATATATATTCCTTGTAGCAATTGACCTATCATGAAAATAGCATATTTTAGACCATTTAGTGTTTAACAACGTGACACTAACTGTATCAATACATGCATTCTGTAAAATAAAATACAACAATATTAATGCATGAAAAGATAAGTCAAAGAAAATCCTGCAAGTTGGGTTTGAAAATACTGTAAGCCCGTTTCCCAACTAAAATCACAATCCCAATAGAATAGACTCTTTATCTCAATCCAAGCCGCATCTGGACTAACTCGTAACACTCCAGTGAAAGCATGAACCAAACAATGTAACCAATACTCCTCAAAACACCAAATCCCAAACTGTGCTCTTGCTCTCAAAAAACCTTGACTCGACCAGCACCTATGAGAAAAATCCTCCATTCCATAACATAGAGTAAAAGCACACCAAAAAGAATCGACAAGAAAAAACCTACCAGCAATCAGAAGCAAGAAACGTTAAGCATCGGGCTGAAAAACTCCTCATCGGTAAACAAAAACTCTATACATCGGACAGTTAGTTCACTAAGCCGCCGTAACAGCGGAGACCATATAGACTAAGGGTTTCAAGGCAAAATAAAATGTCGGAAAAATAAAGCATTGAAAACTATTGTCCATGCATCAGAGGTCAGAAGAACTAAGGACAATGCGTCAGCAAATAGTTCATTGAAAAAAATCCGCAACGGCGGAAAGAAATCAAACTACAACTTCCGTTCAAAGTCATAAACCGTTCCGATAGTGAAGAAACAAAAATAATTAAAAGAAAGAAACCACAGAATCTATGAAGATAAGCACTAATCCATCGGAATGTTCATTAGTTGGCTTCCGCAACGGCGACCACGTAAAGAACTATGACTCCAATTCTTTGTTCATAAAACTTCCAACGACTAAAAACAAAAATATATCATTGCAAAGCCAAAAGGTTTGAACCAATAAAACCACACATCGGCAAAAGTAAGAACTATCCATCGGCCGTTTCTCTATCTATCCTCTGCAATGGCGGCTGTATGGATAACCAAAGACCCGGTTCACACATCAATAGACCTTCGACAGTGATAAAAAAACATAAAACCAAGCGTTAAGTGCTCAAATACCTTGGCTGGGCAGCATTAAAAGTTTGTTTAACCTCTGAAACAGCGGCTGCACAGAGAATTAGAGTTCCGAATCAAACTTCAACTGACCTCTGATAGCGATAAAGGAAAACATTCAGATCAAAAGGACATTATTTTCAAATCAAAACTTTAAATTCCCCATTTAAACAAAGGCAGATTTCTGAAAATCATGAAAACAGCTGACTTCAATACAACTTCAAGCAACCCAAATTTGTCGCAGAGGGAAAAAACAAAGTTCAGCAATCAAAACAATCCCAGGAAAAATGAAATAAAAAGGAGGGTCCAAAATTTAAGAAATTTGGGAAAATAGTTGCAGCTGCAACAGAAACATAGTTATTACACAAATGAAGTGCAGTGGGAGCACTAAATCTGAACAAAAGAAACTTGGGAAATGGAAGACGCCATGTTAATGACCTATCTATTTATGTTTAAGAAGTGATATTTTTTTCTCTTTAAAGAACCGCAGAACATTGAGGATGGTGTTGAACTTAAGGGGAGCGGATGTAATATCCCCTAAGTTAGAGTAAATTATTTTATCATTGCATTTTATGTTATTGTATTTCCTGAAAGTTGAAAATGTGAATTTGAGACATTAGTACCAATTAGTTTGGTGGGGAAATACTTTTAATAACTTATGTATTTGTGAAGTTTTCTGAATATAAAGTTTGGGAACTTCATTGGATAGATAACCAAGAGTAAAGACATTTGCACTAATGAGGAAATAAAAATAAATTAAATACTCTCATTTTTCCACATGTTGAGCTCAACAATATTAATTATTTTAATTTGTTGGAGACTAATCCTCAGTGTGAGGAATATGAAATTTAAAGGGAGACCAAGAGTCACTAAGGAGTCTAAGAGACAACTTGGAATTTAAAACCAAGGGTCATATCGTGTATTATAATGTACAATTGTGATTGAGAATTATGATGTCTATCTTTTTGTATTTGTGTGGTTATTCATTTTTCCCAAATTGTATTTTTGTCTCCTAGTTTTCTATCTTCCCTAATGCAATCCTTACAGTGGTATCAGATACATTATTGACTTGTGACATATGAGAAATTTTAAATTCTTCCTTCCCATAATTTATTCTTCTTAGTCTTGGCATATTCTATTGGCTTGATTATTCACCCGCTAATCCTAAATTTTGAGTTTATGATTCATGTCTATATATGATACCCATATGTGCACTCCTTAGTTTATTATGCATCAAATGAAATGTTATATCTTGTATGGTAGTGTTTATTTTCTTCCCTATACCAAAAACATTATTCTTTCATAATTATCTCATTCTATTGTTGTGCATTCCTCCACAGAGTTATGTTCTCCATCGTAAAGTCATTTTCTTTCAGATACTTGAAATTCTCTCTACTAGAGATTGTGGTGAGTTGACTCTCTCCATTGAATGCTGGTGGAATTATCCGTTGAAGGAGATATGGAATGTTACAAGTTGTGGTTGTGTAAATGGATTCCTATTGAAGACTATTGATGTTGTGCACTCTCTTTGCAATTTTTTTGTGTCCCTCCTCCATCCTATGGTGCATGGAATGTGATGCAAATTTCAGTGAGATGAATATTGTCAAAATATGACCTATGTAGAGTTATTGTGGCAAGAATAAGAGCAAGAGGTGTCCAATGATCCCGATGATTCTAGCTATGGAACAGTGGGCACACTCTCCCTATGTGATCTCCCACTGCATCCTCTCCATCTAAAATAAGTTCCTCTAGAACTCATTCTAGCCACTAGTGGTTTTTGAATTTGGATCACGAGGTACTTATCTCCATTTGGAACCCCCAAGAAACCAAGCTATGTGCTAGAGACTTGTTTGTGTTGAAGACTTGTTTGTTGTTGTGTCACTTGTGTGCATTGAGAATAGAGCATCTCTAGTGCTACATTGAGGGGTGTAATAGCTCTCTCCAGTAGTGTTATTTGAAATGTGAAGATATGCAAATTAATGAATATCCTGTTGTTGTTCAATTTGGAAGGGAAATTTTGCTAAACTTTATTCAATGAGAGTTGATTCTAGCAGAATTTTCACGTCAACATATTGGAGTATCCTCTCTTCTAGAATCAATATTCTAGTGGGTATCAAGTCCCTAATTTTATGATGGAAATTGCTCAAATCCTATCATATTTTATTTTCCAACATTGCACCTATTGTGAATTGTCGAACATTAACCTTTGTTTTTGGTACATGCACTGCATTGTTGGTTTCGTTGAAGAATGCAACCAATTCAAAATGTTTGTGGGAAATCTCATCATTTCCTTGGAAGGAATGAATATTAAAATTAATGTGCAGTGAAACAATAATGAAAAGTAAGGATTCTACATTTCTCAATGTATTAATGACTGCTGATAAGTTTGAGGTGGATTCTTGTATGCAACCTCTCACTTGGTATGTGATCTCCCACTCGAAAAAAGATTGTGTTTTAACTAATGCAACATTAAACCCTAATTTGTGTAAAGAGAAGTAGTATCTTATTTTGTGGAGCATGATCATGTTGGTAATACCAAGCTTAATGTGAATACTCTCTCCATGGAGAGACACATACTTGTTAACTACTACTAAATGATCTCTCCTCTTCCAATTGTGTTGCAAAATTCAATGAGTTATGAACCTGCATCTCACTATGAGATAAATTCATGACTATCTTCTTGGTATTAAACTCTTGTAGACTGTGAATGGTGGAAACCCTATTATTCTTGCAAATCCAAAGAACGACCACTCCTCTTTCCAAATAGTGAATGATTCTAGATGAACCAAAAAATGATATTTTTGCTACAACATGGAATTTTATTTAAATGAGTTGAATTTGTGCATTTTATAGATTTGTGATATACACCACGACCTTTTGTTAGGATTAACTAATCCTCCTTTGTCCAATATAGTATATTTGGTCATTTTAACTATCTTAGTAAGGTATTATAACTATAATAGAGTATGGGGGACACACCGAGAGGTTATCTATCACTTATTGCATGAGTTTATGTTCCTCTAGGACCAATCCTTACATTATAGGATCCCACTCCGAGTGCCTCCAATAGCCTCCTTCAGTTGGTTATGGTAGGTAAGCAGTTATGTTGAGTTGTCCTCTTGTTACAATCAGTTATATCACTATCAATTATCCTAGTGTCAGTTTTGCATGCATGCAAGGAGTGTGGCTCCTTTTTTCCACCTACCTCATTAGTTAACTAATTGTAGACTGATTTAGACATCCGAAGTGAAACTAGTGAGATCTAGTTGTGATTTTTCCACACTGAATTATCTAATCACTCAGTTAGAACTAATAGATTCAAATCCTACCTTTAGCATTTGAGTTCTATTTATTGTATAATCATTGCATTATTGATTAATGAATGAAGATTAATGTTGTGATTATCTGAGCAATTTTTGTCTTATTTATCTGAAATTTGTGTCATGAATTCTTTGCCCAGTGTATATTGATCTCAATTATTCCATTGCACAATTCCTTTCCATAGCTCTCATATTGTCCTGTAGATCTATGGTTCTCAAATTTAACATGGTATCAGAGCCTTGTTTAGGATAAACTCAAACCTTGGAAACCTCCATTGTGCACCAGGAGGAGCCAAGTTTCCACATAATTCATGGAATCATAACATTTCTCCCTCTAGATTTTGTCCAAAGAAGTCCATCCAGGTGTGATAGACTCTAAAAAAATGCACATGTCAAGGTGGAAGGGTTTGAACTGACATATGATTGTGAATTGGTTTTTTTTGTAGAGAAATTTTACAGGCACAACTTCAATATGGATTCAAGGGTATCATTTCCTCTTCTTACTCCATTCACAAGCTGTTCAGAGTGGAAATTGAAGATGATTTCATCTCTAAAGAGACAAGGTCTCTATTAGGTATCTACTGGAATTGGTAAAGAGTCTTATGAAGATAAAATATGATTGGATAAATGACAATGATAGAGATTTTGGAAGGATATGTCTGGATATTTCTCCAAGCATGCACTACCTTATTGATTTTGTTGAATACCCAAAGGAACTCTCGACAAAATTGGATAGAACCTTTGGCAAGCACAATCATGAAGATCATTCTAGCAATTTGGAGAGCATAGCTAGAACCAAAAGAGTTCTTCCTTTAAAAGTATCGGCCTATATTCTCTTGGATGAAGTTTTTTAAGATGAAGAAGAAGTAGAATATTCAACCCAATCAATTTGAATTGTTGAAATTATCCTTCCAGCGACTCCTTCTCCTCTTTCTCCAGAAGTTTATGCGATCTCTAATATCTCATATTTGCATATAGATGATCTAGAAGAAGACATTGAAATATTTGTTATTGAAGAAAAAATATCATTCCATTCTACTGAGGCATTATTTAGTGGTTCTTCTATTCTCTAGTTATTCTTCTTTCACCCTCATTGATCTAGCCTATTTCATCAAGTTCCTACATCATTGCTTGCACCAATACTCATAGTTTTGTTGAAGAAGGAGAAAATTGTGCATCTACCATCTCAGTGGAGTTGGAACCTTTGTTCCACACTATTGGATCTGATATGACCTTATTTGGTTTGAATTTTAAGTTTCAATAGCCTCCAGTCATGCTTGTAACTATTCTCATCAATTTTGGTATGAAAAATCAAGTACCTCAAGTCTTTTTCAAAATTGTTGTTGGGGATTTATGTCAGTTTTCTCTCATAATGTTGTTGATGTTAAATTTTTGAATCATTTGATATTTTAGAATCTATATCATATTATGGATCTCAAGCATTCTCTCTCCATGTTCCCATGACTTCTCTACCTTTCTACTTGATCACATGCTCATCTCCTCACAATACTAGTAAAGATGGAGACATCCTGCATTCTCCTAGATAGTTGCTCCAAAAACCTGGAGCTGATTTTAGCTCAAATGGTTTGATGTTCAAGGATGCAACATATTAATTTATTGGATTTACGTCACATGGTTCGAATTCTCAAGCATTTTTTCTCTATCATCAGTAGATCTCATTTTCTCTACATGGATCCAATTTTCATCTTGTAGCTGTCTATGTTCCTGATTCAGTCAAGTATCTCTTCTTCTTCCAAAGACGAAAATTCCTACAGACGTAATCATTTAGTTTGGATACATTCACATGCATAGTCCCATGATATTGATGCACAAAAGGGCCAATATTCTGCATTACTACTCCATATAGTTGTAGATTGGAGCAAAATTTATTGATTCCTGTTTATTTTGAGGAAGGGGGGTTTCCCATGAGGTTTTCCCCATTTTCCTTATTTTATTAAGGAATATTTTATTCATTTGGATTGTATGGGTGACTTTTGTCATATTTTCCAGGGCCCAAGTTGTCCAAAGTTAGGTTTAAGGGGGGGTGTTAGGATTAATTAATCCTCCTTTGTACAATATAATCCGTTAACCAAAAAAAAACCCAATGAGTTCTACATGAACTACACCACTTGAAGACATCCATGCATGACCCTCATTTGATCCCCACACCCTAAAAAAGGCTCAAAAATAGGAAAAGGGGCTTAAAAACCCCTAAAAAGAGCCAAAATGGCTCTCATAGGGGCTAAAACCTCCAAAAAGGGGCTAAAACCACTAAAAGGAGCTTAAAACCCTGCAAGGAGATAAGAATTGTGTGAAAGGGACTAAAATCCCAAAAAAGGGGCTAAATCCCTAACCAGGTGCTTAAAACCCTAAAAATCTCAAGAAAAAGTATAAATAGAGGGGTGGGGGTCACTCTCAAAACACTTCTCCTCTCCCTATTGTTATGCTTCCCATGTGAGTGCCTTGAGACCCTTTGCCTCTCAAGTCATTCACCCTCCCTCTCCTCCATTCCTCCATTGAGCCAAAGCTCCCATTCCATTTGAGAGGTACCCCCAAATCTAGGGCATGGTGGCCCACTTCCACCCAAAGAAGGTATAATCTTTGTTTTCTGTCATTTTTATTATAGTTTTTCCAATATATTTTTTCTTGCAGGTTTGTTACTCATGCTTTGTTGCAAGTTTCCTTCGATTTATTGCAGCTCTTTTGTTTTCTAACAGTTTTATGAAGGGTTTTGGAGCTTGGCCCTAATATGGTTTTCTTTCTTTTTCATTTCATCCTCATAGGAACCATACCCTTCCATTATATAGATGGAAGGGAGTTGTTCCCACCTATAGCAATGGTGAAAGTCCTAGTACAGAAGTGGCAACCATACCAGGTCTATCCCACAGGATCCACGGATTTAATTTTTGTGTTTCAGTTTTTATTTGCCCTAGTTTAGTTTTCTTTCAAATCTAGATTAAATCTATCTTTTTATGCATTTTAATTCATAGTCGAGCCTCCTTAAGGCCAAACTGAGCCCATTCTACCACAGTACAGCTTACTGTCGGCTGGTCTTGTTGGCTCAGGCTTAAAAAAATTTCATCCTTTGGACCAAGTCGCTCTTATCAGGATAAAAGGTGCAACCAGGTTGCTCATTTAGGCCCAAAAGGTGAGACTTCCTCCCAGAAAGCAGATCGCTCTTGGCTGCAGTTTCTGAGCGACCCCCTCCCCTAATTTGGGGAAAATTTTGCAACCCCCTCACCACATTTTCCTCGAAAAGAGCGATCTATCTCTTAGATTCATATTTTTAAGTTATTTGCACTATCAGTGCGGCTCAACCACCTCTGTCCATCAATATATGTTTATTTCATTTCAGTCTGTGTAAATCACTGTTAAATCAAATGGCTAATGGTTTAAAGAATCTGATTAAAGCTTGAACACAATTACTATAGGTTAAGTTTCTATTTTTAATTGGAAATTGATATCTTGCCTAGCCCTTCCTCCTCTACCCAGTAATCACCCTTTGGGGTATTCTGGGATAAGATGAAGGGTGAAGCTTGTATAGTAATAGGAGCTTCATTTGTAATTTTCCAAAACCACTAAAAACGGGTGACTTGGAAGGTAGAGGGGGTGGAGACTGTTGGGGGTTTCATGGAATTTGTGTCCTCCATGTTGATCGACCTTACATCCAGAGAGTGACCTAAGGATCTATGGATGGGCTTAGTCCCATTGTGTTGAGAGCCCAACACCCTTTCCTGGTTGAAGAGAAATATAGGTGTAAGGCAATCACCTAGTCAGGATACCATAGTTCAGATTCAGGTATGGCATGTGTTTAATTTTTTGTTTACAATGTACTGCTTTCATCAACAATTTACCCAAGTTATGAATTCTGCAATAAACCAAACACTCTTTGTGAAATATTCATAAACTATATAAGCAGCCACCAAAGGTAACATAAATACAAAATCCATGCACACAAACTATACCACATAAAACAATGAAAATAAGTTCATGATGTTGAGCTAGCCATTAAAATTTATAATTTACGCTAATTCAAACACTTGTAGTATTTGAGGACATAAGTCCCTGAATGCCTTAACCATGGGAAGTACTTGGGATCAGCCCAGAAACTCATTGTGAGGAGTACCACGGGAACCCCAAAGTAGCTGGCTACTGAAAGGAATTGCCAAGTGAAATGGGTAACGACCCCCACCAATTTACTAACACTCCCATGAGGAAAAATCCAAGCATTGTCTACTGGAAGTCTTGGTGGCCAAGTGACCACCTAAAAGACAATAGGAAGCCATTAAAATAGGGGTCCAAAATTTCACTACCATATTTCACCACTTGACATACCAACCAGACACCATTGATCCCCCATGTTCTTCCTCACACTTGAGAGGCATTCCACCATAGTTTGGGTCCTTGAACCAACACCATCAAGACCATTCTCGATAGCCCTCTACACCATAAGAAGGTCACATGACCTCTGATTCAGACTCAGAATCATACCAATCTGAGCCAGATCTACACACTACACCATGTAGCCCCATGGATGGTGCAAACCTGAATCCATTTTCCGGCTTGGTGATTGGCAGTGGACCCACGTCCATACCACACACCACCACCAACACCCCTGATGGAGGTCCCGACATCATCATGCAGACTATCATAAGTCAGCTCCCTCCACCCATACTTACCAATCAAAGTGTCCCACCTGTCACACATGAAGGCAGTGGCCCTTCCACTCACACAGTTTCGTTTACCAAACCAGGGGGTAGTGGCCCATCCACAACTATGCCACAAGTATCTCCAGTCATACAGGTGCATCATGTCCCTCCAAACCCCACCACCATTGCTGCCCCATCACACATTAACCTTGGGTCAAACCTTCCTTTCATGGCACACCTCAACCTAGCTAACTTGGCTTGGTTAACAAAGGACCCTATTTGCCATCAAACCTTTTGGCCTCCCATGCCAACCAAACTCCCCTTAGACATTCCCAAGTTTTAAGGGAAGGTAGGGGAGTGCCCCCAAAACCATATCATGATGTTTCACCTATGGTGCACATCACATAGCATCATAGATGATTCGATTAGACTCAGACTGTTCCAGCACACCCTCACAGGTGTTGCAGCTAAGTGGTACATTGAGCTACCACCAGCCAAGTATCCAGATTTCAAATCCTTGTCCTTTATGTTCCTGCAATATTTCCAACTCCCCATCATATATGATGAAGGAGTGGAAATATTGCTATCTTTCCACTAGAACACTGCGACCCACATCACCAACCACCTCCATGAGTGGAGGCGACATCATAGCATGTGCAAGATCAAGCTTGATGACAGGATATTCCTGGACTAGTTCTTGAAAACCTTGGTGCCACCTATAGCCAAGGACGTCGCCTCTGAATGTCTCCAAATAGAGGAAGAGGCCATCTTGAAGGACCAACAGTTTGAACTCATCTACGCACAGTCTAGACACCTTTACACTATCATTCTAGACGCTCCCCGTGAAGGCACCTCCTATAGGAATGCACCGAGGGCATCCCATGTTGCAAATGGCATCATAAGTTTTGTCTCCCACCAACCACAACACCGTCTGAAACCACCTGCAATAACACCACAACTAATAAACACCCCTAGTTTTTCCTACCAAAACCAAACTCTGGACTATGCAAGAATGATGTCCCAGTCCAGAGCTACAACTTCTTATGCACAACCTACGCTATAGCAGCAGGACCAGGCATTAGCTTGTCCAACACAACAATATGAGGGACAAATGCCCACATTTGTGGCACCCCCAAGTCTACTATTCACCTCCTGTGCAAGCCGCTCAATCCCCCACCCCCACTCCACCAGCACCTTTAGGACAGGTGTTTGCACAGCAAAACCATCCCAACCATCCATCCCCCAATAACCAACAAGGGAAAGCCAAAAACAACCGTTCTCAAAACCAAGGAAACAATCAACCGCACAGAGGCGGTCAACAACCAAACCCTCCCAACAATGCTGGGGAAAACCAGCCAGCCCAAAATCCTCAGCAACCAAACGCACCTAGATGCAATGCTCTGTTGCACACAAATCAGCCATGCAAATTGTGTGAGGTCTATGGGCATTATACACATGAATGCCCCTTCATGGGTTGCACTAAGAAAGCCATTCACAATGAGGTTTAGCATGCTACCAATATGGCAGCCCCAACTCAACCAAATTCAGAACCACTAAGGCCTCCACCTATGTTCCTCCAAAACCCATTTCCATTCTAGGGATTGGTAGCAACTGCACCTTCTCCCCAACCCAATCCCAATGCCCCGAGGGCACCTCCGATAGTAGAAACATGTGTTCACCACCTGCTAGCTATGGCAATTGAAGAGGTCAATTTATAGACCAGACAAAATCGGTACGAAACTAACACCGAACCCACTGACACACCAGTGACATCTACATCAAAAACAACCAATGCACCTCTTCATCTACCCCCTTTTCCTCCACGCCCCCCGATATGGTGGCTTTCCAACAACGTCACAGCTAGAGTTGTTGTAAGCTACAACATCGTGGATGATTTGGCAGAAACACCTACAGTAATGTCTGCTCTTAAGGTACTCAAAACTTGCCCAACATAGCAGAAATCCTTACTAGTCACCTTGGGTGCTATAGACCCCTCCGACTCCAAGTTGTTCACATTTGACACGAAGAATGGGGAACTGCGGATGCCATCAACCATTGCCTTCCAAATCCCAGTATCCATTCAAAATATGGTCGTGCACTGGTGCATAGTCGACGAGGGGGAATCCACGTGCATTATGTCTACCTTAGTCTGGCAGAAGCTTGGATCCCCAATTTGGAAACCATCCTCTACTACTCTGCGGGATTATGATGGCCATGCCAAGGAATCCTCCCACACGTTCCCATCACATTAGCTGGTAAAATAGTACTGATTGACATAGAGGTTGTCAATGCTCAATTGGACTATAACCTTCTCCTTGAAAGAATTTATATGTACGCCATGAGAGTAGTAGCATCAAATTTTGTCCATCTCATCATGTTCCCTCACGAAGGGAAAATCATGATGTCTGACCAACTAACTTATCACAATCTACAAGGGCCAATGACACCCATCAATTTTATCCCTATGATCAACACCATTGATCTGCAAGGGCTAACTGCACCCACCAATGTTATCCCTGCAGTCAACACCATGGTTGAAAACATACCAGCCTCCCCATTGTTGAATGTGGGCTCTGGTTTGTTTACCGATACTATAATGATGACTGATTTCCCCTTAGTGTCACCACCACTGACACCAAATGAGACTGCGTATTTTTGCATGCTCTCATCCAACACTGCTACACCTAAACAACAACCGCAGTCACAGCCCCAACCGCAACCACAAAACCATCAATACCCACAATATCATCCATAGCCACAGCATTACACATAGCTGCAACCACAACCTCATCCACACATACAACCATCAAGGAGTTATCTGGGCTCTTCCCCAATCCACACAATTCCCTTCCTCTTTCCCCCACCTGGTGTCATTAGTAAGTCAGTAATGGTTACCTTAAACTTACCCAATTTCACATTGGGAATTCTTGTGTGGTACCTTGATCCATTGTCCCAACCTCCAATTCCCTAGGTAGTCTTAACCCCCATTTAACCCATTACGGTCGAATCTCATCCTCCACCCGGCCCACAAAAACCAACCACCGCACCTGCACCCGCACCGCCCCACCCAAAAAGGGCCAGGGGAAAAAACATGAAAGCTACCGCTGAACCTCAATAGATCCTGCCTTGTGCTGTTTGTGAAGAATAGGGCCTGTT
>LPNX010915479.1:106768-140973 GCA_001517045.1 Pseudotsuga menziesii | reverse complement strand
CATGGGGTATGAACATGTGATATGATACAATAAAGCTTTCCGGAAGCAAGACTGAAGGTTCTCTAAAGTCCAAACAAGTTATCCTTGTCCGGTTCACCAGGCTCATTTGATAGAAAACCACTAAGTACAACTTAGGTGGTAACAGGGCCATCCAACCCAAAACTTCCTTGATATTCCCATAATCCATGCGCATTTGGATGCCATGGATACAATGGAAAACGTCCCCATGGTTGAACTCCCAAGTGGGCCAATAGTGAGAAACAAGTTGTTGAGAACAAACCATGCTTGCAACCTATACAGATTGTATGGACACTATTCTCACCATTGCAAGGACTTATCCGAGTTTCAAATGGGTATAGCTAACCTTTGACAACATTACCTTGAATCCAAGATCACTTTGATCGAAGAAATCCATCCCCTGCCTCCTTCTTCAGACACCATGTCCATCTACTTGATGTCCAGTTCTATAGACCCTCTTGTCTCCACCATCACCGACATCCATCTGACCTGTCTCTTCATTGCTTCCGCAACGATGAGGAGATACTTGAAGCCTTAACCACCCCAAAATACCCATGGGATGACATGCACCATCGCTCATTCTTCCTCCTCGAAGAACTTGTGTCGTAGTTTGACCAGTTTTCTGTGGAAACCAAAGATTTCATTCATGGGAAATTAGACTGGTTCAAAACTCCCATTCCGGCACCAGACACCTTCGAATAAGGGAACATGGACAACATCTCACCAACCATCAAAATCAACATCTCAACCAATCCTGAGGTGGTTGAAGAAATCATGCTGGGGGCATCCTGCTCCCCAGAAGAAGTTGCTTCCTACAAAGCACTCTTTAAAGAATTTCGCGATATATTTGCCTGGTCCTCCACTGAAATGCCAGGGTTGGATCCATCCATTTTGGAACACCACATTGAAACATGGCCCGATGTGGCCCCCATGCGCTAAAAGCAATAGCCCATCCATCCCTCCAAAGCTACCATGGTCAAAGCTGAAATTGAGAAGCTGCACACAGCCGGCTTCATTTACCCCATTGTGTACACCACTTGGCTTTCAAATCCCATTCCAGTGAATAAAAAATAGGGTACCATATGGATTTGCATAGACTTCCGTGATGTAAATTGGGCGTGTCGCAAGGATAACTTCCCAACACCCTTCATCGATCAAATTATCGATGCATGCACTAAACATGAGGTCTTTTCCTTCATGGATGTTTTAGTGGATTTCACCACTCCAAGTGAATCACACATTGTATGGCCTTCCCTTGTCCCGTTGCAGACTCATTAGACCCCATGGATCACTTTTTGTCCTTTAATGTTTCCTTGATCATCCCTACAAACTTATAAAAAATGATACATGTGGCTTTTATCCCAATAGTCGCGTACATACACAGGTTTGACACCTATAACCGCGTATATGGGGGTGTGCGCATAATCCAAAACCTTTTGGAGTTTTCCTTGACATGGATTTGACTCATTAGACTCCTAGCCTTCCACATGCCTTGAGATCGAATGGATTCAACCTTTCATTACCCATATGGAAAGCTATATAAGGAACCCCTTGGTACATTGAAGGTATGAGAGAGAATTGAGAGCATCGAAACTATAGTCCATTGTTGACGGAACTTATGCTTGAGTCTGCATCCCTTTGTCCCTCGGAGCTCTTTTGTGCTCTTCCCAAGCTTGCCTTTTGCTAGTGAGATTGCTATCTAAAAGATGGAGGATTGAAGTGGTGGAGGCCCAAGTGGGGGATTCAGTTTCTTCGGTTCGCAGACGTGCTGTCAGAGGTTCTCTATATATTGTAATCTCTGATTTATATTAATAACAACTATCTTTTCCTATCCAATAATGTGTATTTGAATGAATATTGTATCGATTGGAATATGTCAAATGCTTTTACATTATTGCTTATATATTCTAGAATAGATCTAACACCATGATATATATTATGCTTGTATTGTTTACTTGTTGTTGAGGAAGTATTGTATCAATTCAAGCTGAAGGTTGGAAAGCTCAACAGGGATCTACTTCAACCGTCCGGAATAACGTACGAGGTTCGATCCTTTAGTGTTAGACATTTTATTTCTATTGCATATTGGAAGAGATTGATTTCTGGAGTCAAGCTATCTGTTGTGGTACCCCAAGCCATAGGAATTTCTCTCCGTAATAGAATTGGCGACTCCGCTGGGGAGTTCCTAGTAGTTGTCCTTTGGGGGTTGATTTCTCGGCATTCAATGTATTTGAATTGCTCTCTCTCTCTTGTTTCTGTGTCAGGTCTGGGGGAATGTATGCCTGGTAGAGTCTGATTGGTGTGAAGTTTGTCTCAGCCTGTCTGTTTGCCTTGATTTTATGTACTTTTTCTTCCTGTACGCGGTTTTTTGCCTTACAGTCGCATATACATGCGGATTATCCTATGATTTCCACGTATACACGCGAGTTTACTACGAACAGCCACGTATACCTTTGGTTTAGTCTTTTTATGGAAGATAATTGGTTGCTGGGTGAATTCTGATATTTGCTGAGTCTCCTTTGGCACTGCCTGAGTCTGTTTTGACCCCTGTTTCTGACCAGAAACGTTTTTTTTGGCCTAAATTTTTTTTTTTAGGAAAGTTCTTGTCATGGCATCTTTGATTTTTTGTTTGAGATTAGTGCATTAGAGTTCTTTTACTTGAGTACTTTGCTTGAATGCTCTTTATGTGTGCTTGCATAGTCTGAGGGTCGTAGAATCATTCTTTTGCTTTTTGCATCTCTTATATTTTCAAAAAATCCAAAAATATTTGCTTATCATCATGCATTGCATTTTGCACATTGCATTGTACTTGCACTAGTTCTAGATTTGCTTTGGAATACTAGTTAGGACTTCATATAGGAAAAATTGCATTTATCATTTGAAGAAGAAATGTGCATTTCACGTAGTAAGCATACCCTGTTTTCATGGACACAATGCATTTGCATTGATTGTTAGGTGTGCATTTTACTTCTTGTTGCGTCATAACACCACTAATTTCACGGACATATCCCTTTTTGTGTAATAAAGCCAACTAAAATCAATGCTAAATAAAATGAATTACACTCTTTTCTTTTCTAGGGTGCACCAACAAGCTTAGGTTTTAGGATCTTGGAATAGTTCATTGTAAGTTAATTCTCCAAGATCACTAAACAACAACATCTAGGTGTCTGTCCAGGTGAGTGTGTGAAATCCTTGGTATAACCATTGTTCTTAGGATCCTCCTCTCAAACGGGAGTTAAGCACGAGGCAGTGTGAGTAGTTACTGATTGGGATGACCCCTAGTCATAACTGAGTAGCACCGAAGATATTTCCAGGATTGTATTCATATCTGGAGGCTCTTTCGAGAGTTTCGGGCTTTGCTACCCTGCCCATACGGTCAATCTCGCCTGCGACTGTGCGCCTGAGCATTGATTATATTGAGGTGACCTTAGTGGCCTTACCTAGGATATCAAGGGGGTACTTGTAGAGGTTATTCTGCAGGTGTCTCAGCCAGGTTGGGGTCAGACAGCACAGTCGCTATACGCATTGAAGATGAGGGCCACAATAATTGGTTACATACCTCCGCTTGTTGTGTATGGGAGTCTCAAGCCTCTCCTAGGCGAGACATACCTGCTTCATTTGGGAGCTCACTTATCCAGCCCTTGTTTGCTTCCATTTGGATTTAGTTTTTATTAGTGATTGCTCTGTGCACGCTAGTTGGCCTAGGGTCTACGTAAATAGAGGTTCTTTGCTATTTTTTGAGTCATTGTGGATTCGGGTGCGGTTCCGCGCCTCTCTCGTCACTTAGCAGGTCTTCCGCCTTCTACTTCTCCTCCTCCTTTGGGAGAGAGACCTAGATTGTCCAGGTATACTATGTTACACATTGATTCACACACCATGGGGGATTCTTCAGAAAATATTCATGAACCACCTCCTCCCATTCGTGTTTATGATGGGGAATTTACTCCTACTTACGATCCTTCACCCAACCTAGCTGAGTTAGGTCCTGTGATTTCTGAGATAGGAGCCATACATGAGAGACCTACTCATTCTAGACCTGATTCCCCATTGACGCGTTACTGGTATGGCACGCCGAAGGACGCCGAGACTCACTTTGAACCCACCACTACTAGCTATGGTAGTTATGCTACGGTTGGTTTTCCTATGCATGATTTGACATTTCATGTTGAATCCGACTTTGAGCCTAGCACTATGCCTGGGGGCAATCCCATTCCTTACCATGCAGAGAGGTTTGGGAGTACTAGTCACATCGCACCTTCTATCCCAGCGGTGGAAGCTACAACTTATGTTCCTCCTAGGTCTAGGGTTAGCGATCCCATTAGGATACCAGACCCAAGACGAGTGACGATAGGCGGTAACACATATATTATTGCTCAAGTTCCTTCGTCCTCGGTCCCTAGTTCTTCAAATGTATATCCTCCACCTTACTTGCATGGTCCTTCGAGCCGGCACATGGCTATGAGTCACGTTCGTACTGCGATTACTAGACCGATTGTGTCTCAAGTCTACATACCACCCGTTGTCTCGGGAGGTTATGTTCATGCTTCTAGAGGTCAAATTACTACTTCCGCGGCATATATCCCTACGTCCGGTATGTATATTCCTACTTCCGGAACGAATCTTCCTATCTATGGAGTGTCTCATGGGGCATCGCAAGCGATGACCTATGGACCTTATTATGGGGCGCAGTACGGACACGGTGCTTCACCTTATAGTGGTGGGTATCAACAACCTACCTACTCTCCTAATTATGGATTTGTAGCTTTTACGAGTCAAGTTCCACCTTATCCTAGTGCTTCCATGCCACCCTATACGGGTCAAACGGGAGGAGGACACTATGGCCAAGGCCATGGTGGAAACCAAACCTATGTGAACCAGGGAGTGGTCCATCGACCTCATCATCCTAGGCTCCATTTCCTCGTGACACTTAATCTTCCTGACTTATCGAGACTTATGAATGATCCTGTGGCTCACGACCTGGCATGGCCGGCTGTCCCTACCAAGCTTCCTTCAGACATACCTAAGTTTGAAGGAAAATTGGGAGAGGATCCAAGCGAACACGTTACTACGTTTCGCCTATGGTGCTTTTTGAATTCCTTACATCAAGACTTAGTCCGCTTGAGACTATTTCAATGCACCCTCACAGGGCCTGTTGCGAAATGGTACATAGAGTTACCTAGGGGAGCCTTCACCTTGTTCGATGACCTTGCGATGGCTTTTCTTAATCACTTCTAGCTACCAGTGCGCTATGACGTTGGTACTAAGCTCCTGTTGACATTTAGGCAAGATAAAGCCACCCATATTTCTGATCATATTCAAGAGTGGTGTAGATGGAAGAGATTAATTAAAGCCTTTATACCACTGGAGTTCCTTCTCGAGTGGTTCCTCAAATCATTATTGCCAGATATAGCGAAGGATGTTTCCACATCCGGAGTGCAGAATGAGGAACAAGCGATCTTTAGGGTGCAGGAAATAGACTTGATCTATGCTCAGTCTAGTTTGTTGTATGAGATTATTCCCAACGCACCTTGTTCTAGTTTCGATCCCAAGGTCAAACCTGGACCACATCCCGATGGCATTGTGGGTTGTGCAAGTGAGAAACCTATGGATTCGGTTGCAAAACAAGTTGCTCAATTGTCTATCAACCAATATGCTTCGAGACAAGCTACGGCTTCATCTCAACCCACCCAAACAGCGAGTGTACTTTCTGTGCAATCGTCGGACCAGAAGGGTAACCAGCAGCCCGGATAGAATAGGAAAAAGGGTAAGAATATTAATCGAAAGGGTGGAAATAAGAATGAGAATGCCCATAATAATGACAAGAACGGTAGAAATGCTGGGAGGGACAAGCAAGCTAAGTGTAAGGTTAAGTTTCCTTGTAAGTTATGTAAGGATGATCACCTCACTTACTTGTGCCCTCAAATAGATGAAGCTTCGAGATTATTATCACAAGGTCCAACCGTGCTAACGAACCCTTTACTGCATAACCAGAATATGAACTTGAAGTCCCATGGCCAGTCCAGTGAGAAGGATCCACCAGAGAATAGTGCTCATGGGTGCATTAACATGGTTCGCGCTGCAAAAATTGTGACTCATGCGAAAGATTATAATTCGTCACATCCCAGCCCAAACAAAGAGCTTGATCCACCAGGGTCTCCTTTGCGCATTGAGAAACCTGCGGATAAACCTGAGGTTGCACCTCGCATTCCTAAGGGAGTTCTTAAGCGTTCAGGGCATAATCCAAATGCCCGAGCCACCCAAAATTATTCAGTAGTCAAGGATTTGGGCCATACTCCTTATGCGATGTCTGCATTGGAGGTACTTCAGAGTTGTCCTTCACAAAGGAAGGCTTTGCTTTCTGCCCTTGGTGTGAATGGAGATGATTCTTCCTCGGTGATCAAATTTGAAACCGTGGGACTGCAGCCTCACTTACCCTACTATGTGTCTCTTTTGGTGCATGTAGAATACCTTAATATGGTCGTCAAACGTACAGTGATTGACGAGGGTGCTGCAGATTCTGTGATGTCTTTGTCCTGTTGGAAGGGTCTGGGTTCTCCTGAGTTGTCCAAGTCAACGACTATGTTAACTGCATTTGATGGGAGATCTTTTAGGCTGCATGGCATCCTCCCCTCCCTTAAATTCCATTTGGGAGGGAATACCATTGTGATAGAGGTTGAGGTGGTTGATGCGCCCCTTGACTATAATCTCCTACTGGGTAGGAACTGGATGTATAGTATGCAAGTCGTTGCGTCTTCCATGTTTCATGTTGTATGCTTTCCTCATAATGGGAATATTGTGACGATTGACCAAATGGAATTCAATAATTCACCGGTTACCGCATGTTCAGGAGCTTCAATCCCGATTGTTGATCACTCTCAGTCGGCAACTGGGAGTGTGGGTGTAGGAATGTATCCATCCCTTATGGGAAGCTTTAGTTGTCCTGCGCCGATCCTCATGATAGGATCTTGTTTCAATAAGGCTTCGACTTCTACGAGCTCGGTATCTTTTCACACAACCCATATGGAGGATCCTTGGATTCTCCCTACGCCGAGTACTTCGAGTGAGCCTGTCGAGACAGCCGTGCCCTTGCCTGCAGTTATGATTGCTTATCAAGCTAATCTAAATTCTAATGCAGAGCTTTGTTCTTATTCTTTGCAGACAAAAGAGGAAGACCCCTATGTGCTGCCGGCATGGGCAGTACAGTATTCTCATGCCCACGACTGCCTTGATACGGTTTTCCCTTCAGATGAAGCGATCATCGAGGCTATGTCGGGAGTTGAGCCACCATGGGAGGAAGTTCATCATAAATCATACTTTCTTCCAGCGCTTGACTGTTTGGAGCGTGAGGATTATAGGGAGATTCTTAGTCAGAAAGTTGGTAGGCCCATGGTTCCGTTAAGCTCTCCTGGTCAGATGGCTGATGGAGACATGGCGAATATATCGTCAACAATCCCTATCAACATTTCTTGCAATCCTGGCACTATTGAAAATGTCTATATTGGGGCGGAATGTTCCTAAGCTGAAATTCTTGAATACATTGAGTTATTTAAAGAATTCCGTGATATTTTTCTTGGTCTTATGATGAGATGCCAGGTATTGACCCTTGTATTGTTGAACATCAGATTAAGACTTACCCCAATGTTAAGCCTGTTCGACAGCGTTTACGCGCCGTGAATCCTAGGAAAGCACCCGCCATTAAGGCAGAGATAGAGAAGCTGTTGAAAGCCAGTTTCATCTATCCCGTTCCCTTGATGGAGTGGGTTTCAAACCCTGTTCCAGTGGATAATAAGTAGAGAGTGATCCACATATGCACTGATTTCCATGATTTAAATCATGCCAGTCCTAAGGATAATTTCCCCACACCGTTTATTGATCATATTTTGGATGGGTGTGTGGGTAGCGAGGTGTTCTCCTTTATGGACGGCTTTTCCGGGTATAATCAGATTCAGATTAAACCTGAGGAACAACACAAGACTACATTTATTTGTCCCTAGGGAATGTTTGCATATCAAAAAATGCCTTTCGGCCTTAAAAACGCCGGATCTACATTTCAGTGGGCGATGACCTTGATTTTCCACGATCTCAAGTTTATTATTGAAGTATTTTTGGATGACCTCGCTGCTCATTCTCGTATGAGAATGCGTCATCCTTATCACTTGAGATTGGTATTTGAAAGATGCCGACACTATTCAGTTTGATTAAATCCTCATAAGTGCATCTTTTGCGTGAAGTTAGGTCGTTTACTAGGGTTCATCGTTTCGAAAGAGGGTATAAGAGTCGACCCTTTGAAGGTAGAGGCAATACTTCAGTTGTCTCCCCCGAAAAATATTCGTCATCTTCAGTGTTTGCAAGGCATGGCAAACTTCCTAAGAAGATTTGTGGTCAACTTTGCCAATTTGACTAGAGGCTTCATGCGTCTCTTGAAGAAGGATACTCCCTTTGAATGGGATGAGCGAGCCCAGGAGTCCTTCGATGCACTCAAGCAAGCCCTAGCATCGGCCCTAGTTATTAGTCCTCTGGATTATAGCCGTGATTTCTTTTTATATGTGGTCGCGTCTTTAGAGACAATTGGTATAGTTTTGGTTCAAGAGGATGAGGAGCTCCAGGAGCATGTCATATATTACTTGAGTCGAAACCTTATTGACACAGAGATTCGGTATTCTCATGTCGAGAAGCTTGCTTTGGCTACTGTACATGCGGTTCAGCGTTTGAGACATTACATTCTCCTTCGTCAGACCTTGGTCATCACCCATGTCAATCCATTTCAATTCGTCCTCACATGAAGGATGATTGGGGGAAAGTATAATAAATGGATTGTCATTTTGCAAGAATTTGATCTCGAGTTTGTTTCAGCAAAGTCAAAGAAATCTTTAATATTTGCCGAGCTTATATCAGACTTTCCGAGCGAGACTAAGGAGTTGGGTGGTGAAGATAATTTTGTGGATGAGCACATCTTCCTTATCTCAATGTTAGACCCATGGTATGGGGATATCATAGTATATTTGCAAACATAGAAGACCCATGCTCACCTCTCTCAAGATGAACGACGACGATTACGTCACGTCTCTAAGAACTACCTTATAGTGGACAATACTTTGTACCACCATGGGGTAGATTCCATTTTACGACATTGTTTAACTCATGATGAGGCTGAGGTTGTGCTGAATGATTGCCACGAAGGGGCGTGTGGTGGTCATTTATCTGGGATTTCTACAGCTCAAAATATTTTGAGAGCGGGTTATTTATGGCCGTCGATCTTTAAATATTGTGTTGATACGATCAAGAGGTGCCACCCTTACCAGGTGTTCGCATGTAATATGCGCTCGAAACCTGCCCCGTTACATCCCATTATCACTACTGGTCCCTTCACCAAGTGGGGACTCGATTTTATGGATTGCAACCCAGCTTTGGCTGGGGGGCACCATCATATTATAGTGGCTATTGATTACTTCACAAAATGGGTTGAGGCTATGCCTATAGTGAAATCCGACGGTGAGACAGTCGCTCACTTTGTGTTCAACCAAATTATTACTCGGTTCGGGATTCCAAAAGAGCTTGTCACTGACCATGGCTCACACTTTCAGAACCGTATGAGGGAAGAGTTGGCATCCAAGTTAGGGTATAAGCAAGAACATTCCTCTTCTTACTACCCTTAAGCGAATGGATAGGTGGAAGCAGTGAATAAGTCACTTAATTCCATTCTCCAACAAACCATCGCATGAAGAAAGACGAATTGGCATATTATGTTATATCCTGCTTTGTGGGCATATCGAACCACTGTTAAGATTGCCACTGGTTTTTCTCCATATCAGTTAGTACATGGAGTGGAGTCAATATTGCCAGTTGAATGCGAAATTCCTTCGTTGAAGCTAGCCGTGGAACTCTTACCAGACACTTCACCTTTGGAGGAGCATTTGGTTCACATTGAGCAATTGGATGAGCAGCGTCGAGATGCCTTGGTGGCTCTAGAGGTTAATAAGCGTCGCGTAAAGGCCCAATACGATAAGTCTGTCCGTCCGAGAGTGTTTAGTGAGGGAGACTTGGTCCTCTTGTGGGATCAACCGAAAGAACCCTTGGGGGCAGGAAAGTTTAATACTATGTGGCATGGTCCTTACGTGGTCAAGCGTGTCTTAGAGAAGGGCGCCTATGAGTTAGTGGATTACAAAGGGACAGCTTTGGCGGAGCCTAGAAATGGGCTCTATCTTAAAAAATACTATGCATGATCTTTAGCCAAGGTTGTTTGTTGTATATTATTGTACATCTTTTTTGCATAGTTAGGTCCCTTTTATCGTGATCGGGTTTGTGATTAGTTTCCATTTCTTTTGGTAGATGTCAATGGAATCTTCCACCTACATAGGATTTGCGAATGGTGCAAGCCATCACACTCAACACTTAGCCAGTGCTGCTTGGGTGATTTATACTCCTATGGGTCAGGTACTGTCTTCAGGAGGTGTATGTCTATGGCCATCTTCCAACAATGTTGCAGAATATAGCGTCGTTATTGAGCTTCTACGGGATGCCATTTTACATGGTGTTCTCTCTCTTGAGGTACGTCTTGATTTGGAGTTAGTAGTGTCACAGCTCAATGGTTTGTACCATGTTAGAGATCCAACGTTATTAAGAATATTATTGCGTGTGAGATTGTTAGAACGGAAATTTGGAAATATAACATATATACACATTCCAAGAAACAATAATCAAGTTGCTGACTCATATGCTAACTACGTGTTAGATTGGCATTTGTTTCATTCACAATAAATTAATCATAAACACATTTACACATGTAAATAAATAAATCGATCACCATAAAACTTTTTTATATATACATCAAAATGTGGTAATATATAATGTCATAATACAAAATTGGGGCTTTTAAAGCTACCATCACATAATACACGGTAGTGCAAAACATATACACTCCCAGGTATCTAATCCTGTGGAGGAGGAGCAGGGTTGTGATCATGATATGTCACTACGGCTCTAGCTAGCCGCCGAAATAACTGCACCCATGCGCATGGTACACCCACCACCTGCCGCTGCATGGCCTCAGGAAAGTCCTCGACTTGCGCCATGGGAACTCTATGGGTCAGTCTCACAAAGTTGGTATGAATGCTTTGGAGCGTCCGCTCCACATCCACACTCGTGATCTTAGCTCCTCTTCCCCTCCGTCGATGACGAGGGAAGCCCTCTGGTCACCGTGGTCCCACATATGCACATGAGTGATAGATGTCGTTATGTATTGTCACCCAAAAACATGTCTTTTGATTTCACATAATCAAGAAAATACAAAAAAATTAAATAACTCAATTTTTTTTTAAAAGAATAGGGGTAGAGATTCGATACCTATGTCTCCATATGTCGAGCCTGGTGGCAATGGCATGTCCGGATCACCCCAGAAGTCTATCCCTGCATAAGGATAGTCGTCTATGGCAACTATCTATCGTCACCACCATGGAAAAAAGTCAGCTGGGTAAGGGTTGGCCACCCTACCACCCACCAGTCTTCGCATAGCATCTGCCCAACGTTGTTGGGCCAGATCTCGAACCCCGTGGAGAGGAACATCCACTCTAGGGTTCAATCCTGGAACACGCTCGAAGAAAAAAGTGCTCAGAATGCTACTGAACCCGAATTTCCGTATCTTGCCAGCATTACACTCACTGAGCTGGTGTTTCATGTTGCTCAGTAGTGTCGTACTCTAGTCATATATGGTGGGTCTCATACACTCCACCGCGTAGTACATTAGTGGCCACGAGGCCTGATGGAGTGAGGCTAAGCCTGTTATCCTGTCCAGTGTCAGTAATATGGCCTTTAGGCCCAGCACCTCTATAGTATTGATGGGGATTTGAATCCCCACCTTCTCCATACTTGGGTAGCAGTACACAGCTATGTACTCATCTATAGTAAGGCCCCCTCCTGGCCCGCCTCGGGAACGAAGGTTCACCACCTCCCCTCGTCTGGATAGACCTGTAATGAAGTATATATCCTCCACCTCTATGGTGAGGGACATCCCGTCAATCCGGAAAGACTCTGAATCTGGGTCCCAATAGTCTACCAGCATCTGTAGCAATCCTGGTTTGGCTCTCAAACCTCCAAGGCACCAGAACTTATAAAGTCCACATGCACGCAATGATTGCTAAGCCATTAAGTCAGCCCTGACTGCTTCCTCTACTTCACCGTGCTCACGCTCTTGCCATTCTAGCACCATCCTGGCAGAAAAATTGAAAATTTACCCATTAGATTCTTGTAAAAACTTATGCGCGGCTTCATACGCGACTGTTTTGCAAACAGCCGCGTATGTACGCAGGTTTCAGCCCCCTTTCCATGTATAGTCAGCCCTATACATGAAAAAAGACTCGATAACTGCGTGGGCCGTGGTGCTCATGCTAGAATGACCCTTAAGGCCTCATGTCACCATGGAAATTGACAAAACTGGTATTGAAATGCAAGCTGAGAGTATGAGTAAATACCTGGAAGAAACGGTTGTGAATTCCACCGGTTGGATCTCCTGAAATTTGCAGTTGAAAATCTGAGCTCAAATGGGTAAAAGTTTTAAATGAATTATAATTTTTACTATTTATAGAAAAAATTTCAAATATTTGAAATTTTTTTCCCCCTTTCCTATAGTTTTGACGTTTTCTAACCATTTTTGACCGTTTCTGACATAACTTGTGATGTAGAAGACCTTTTTCAGTGCCGTTTCAGCCATTGGATTGAACCGTTCATACAGATCTCAGGTATCATGTCTAAACTAGAATATAGGTTAGGTCCACCACTATTTTCATTCTACATGACCTTATGACCATATCATCATATCCTTAGGTACGAACCCACTCTGTTATGTCACGGAACCTTCTTGCTGCTTTAGAAGTGGCGTAATACGAGTCGTAGAGCTTCACCTTACATGGGTACCCTAGTTAGCACCTTATTTTCATTTGCTACCCATGTCGATGTTTTCTCCTTTAGGGTGTGGGAGTCCGTTGTATAGTACTGCCATGACATTTTGCAAGAGCCTCATACTCCTCTTGATCTTATGCTGGCCTATTTCCCTCAGGAATCCCCTTGTATCAAGTTGTGAATGCATTATCATGATCTTTTCCTATCTTATTGAAGTTTATGTCGGCTTCCCTGACATTGCGTTTCAGCCATATAGCCTGAGCTTGTCTCATGTCTAGCCATGCAGAGCCATTTTTATATCCTTCACAGCTTGTTTCCCTTTTAACCGGGAGGGGATTTTCCCCCGAGTGTCCATATCCTACACATGTGTCCTTGCATTGAGCATAGGCATGTTCCGCTGCTAGGAACTAGTTTGTTTGCCCCTATGACACTCATCTCCTCCTAGTTTGTAACTATAAAGCTAGTTTATTCTTTTTTCAAGATTTTCAAATAACTGAAAAAGTCCAAAAAAATAAAAAAACCAAAAATCTGGACAAGGAAAGATGTTATCTTTAGCAGCTGTCGAGTCCTATCGCCTTTGAACAGAGCACTGTATATCACATCCATTGGTTGGGTTATAGTTTGACTTAGGAAGTTGTACTCGTTATCTGAGTTTATCTCCACCGAATGGTTAAGCTTCCAGTCCCTATGGAGCCTTTGTTGATGCCTCCTATGTCACAGAGATGTCCCAGTTTGTATATCGAGTCTATGCTACCTTCATTCAGTCACCATACACCGTTATGCTCTTGTTCGAAGGAAGTTGAAACCTGAGTCGGCCATTCCTCAGTTATCTTGACTTTGCATGTTGGCCATTCCCGGTACAGTTACTGGTTCGTGCACTTTATGATCGAGTCCTTCCACATTATACAGCTTTGCTGAGTACCTCGTGTTGGATGATGGGGGATTCATTAATGCCCTCCTTCCAGTGGATTTCATCCCATCGACTTCAGATCATTTATTCTGGGATCGGAATCTAGAGTCATTTTGAGTGCCTTGAGACTTGTAGTCATTAGTGGAAATTTCTCTCGCCATCGAAAGTTCTATGGGAATACATCAATTTCCCCTGATCGATGGACTCTCTCAAGTGTTCGACCTCAACACATCTATTCACACTTGTTAGTTTGCACTCTAGTACCTTGATTCCCATTTTCATTATCGATGGGTAATCTCGCGTCTGTTAACGGTATACATCAATGACTGGTAATCAGACGATGGACTAATATGTTCGACCTCGACACCTCTATTCGCATAGTAGGACATGTACTCGTAGCGGTTTGTGTAGAAGACTTTCCAGATTGGTGGCATTTCTTATGTGCTACCTCCTTGATCGTGCCAGTGTTCATGAGATTTCAGCTCTCGTGACTTGATTCCAGTATATGTAAGATATTTCCAGCCACTATGGAGACCTTGATCTGTTATATATCTTCAGCCATTTTGGAGATCATGATTCTTTGTATATCTTCATCATGGAGATTCTGATCTATGTATTTGTACGTGGTGATGACCACATATGTGATATCATGCCTATTCATGGCCATTGTACTCTTATGTATCCGGGACTACTATATGTATTTGTAGTTGTATGCAAAGTTGTATTATTGCACTATGTTGATTGGGTGGCTGGTCTTCCATTTGGGACTCTTCATCACTCCACTTCTGGGATGGACTTGTAATGTATTTCGGCCATCGCATAACCCCTCTGATCTCATACATTAGGGGGCATCTGTTATAGTGGATTTCACCACTCCAGGTGAATCACACATTGTATGGCCTTCCCCTGTCCCACTGCAGACTCATTAGACCCCATGGACTACTTTTTGTCCTTTAATGTTTCCTATACACGTGGCTTTTATCCCGATATTTACGTACATACGCGGGTTTGACACCTATAACCGTGTATATGGGGGTGTGCGCATAATCCAAAACCTTTTGGAGTTTTCCTTGACATGGATTCGACTCATTAGACTCCTGGCCTTCCACATTCCTTGAGATCGAACGGATTCAACCTTTCATTACCCATATGGAAATCTATATAAGGAACCCCTTGGTACATTGAAGGCATGAGAGAGAATTGAGAGCATCGAAACTATAGTCCATTGTTGACGGAACTTATGCTCGAGTCTGCATCCCTTTGTCCCTTGGAGCTCTTTTGTGCTCTTCCCAAGATTTGCTTTTGCTAGTGAGCTTGCTATCTAAGTGATGGAGGATTGAAGTGGTGGAGGCCCAAGTGGGGGATTCAGTCTCTCTGATTCGCAGACGTGCCGTCAGAGTTTGTCTCTATCTTGTAATCTCTTATTTATATTAATAAGAACTATCTTTTCCTGTCCAATAATGTGTATTTGAACGAATATTGTATCCATTGGAATATGTCAAATTCTTTTACATTATTTCTTATATATGCTAGAATAGATCTAACACCATGATATATAGTATGCTTGTATTGTTTACTTGTTGTTGAGGAAGTATTGTATCAATTCAAGCTGAAGGTTGGAAAGCTCGACGGGGATCTACTTCAACCATCCAGAATAAGGTACGAGGTTCTATCCTTTAGTGTTATACATTTTATTTCTATTGCATATTGGAAGAGATTGATTTCTGGATTCAAGCTGTCTGTTGTGGTACCCCAAGCCATAGGAATTTCTCTCCATAACAATGGATAGATTTTTCAGATATAACCAAATCCAGATCTGGAAAGAAGATCGTTACAAGACTGCATTCACAACCCCATGGGGTACATTCACCTATTGAGTAGTTCCCTTTGGTTTGAAGAACGCTGGAGCCACCTTCCAATGTGCCATGACACACTGTTTCTACGACCTCATCCACATCACGTTGGTATATCTTGACAACCTCATTGTACGGTCACAGAAGCAAGCACAACACATAGACGACTTGCGGCAAGCCTTCCTACGATGTCACAAGTACAAAATCTGCTTGAACCCTTTCAAATGTGTTTTATGTGTCCCAATAGGATGTCTCTTAGGGTTCATCATGTCACGTAAAGGAATGACCCTTGATCCTCGAATGTCCAAACCACTTTCCCTTTAACATAACCTCTTTAAGTGACGGCAGTTCAACTTGTAATATAGTCTTTTCCCTTTTTGTTTTACACATTTTTAAAGTGAGTCTTATGTATTGTTTCCCTTCATTGCTCCAAATGGATCCTACCTTAGATGGGTACATTGGATTTGTTGACGGATCAAGCAAATGGTCTCCAAAACTCACCTCGACTGCATGGGTCATCTACTCCCCGTCGCACGAGTTGATCCATATCGACGAAATATGCATGGGCAGTGCGACCAACAACCAGGATGAATATGCTGGTGTCAATGGTCTCTTGGCCTCTGCTCTCCAATTGGGAATTTTTCATCTCGATGTCTTCTTAGACTCCCAGCTGCTTGTCTCCAATTTGAACAACTACTACCGGGTACGTGATCCCTACCTGTTTAGAAAATTCCTGCGCACTAAAAAGATGGTTAGAACATTTGAATCGATCACATTCACACATGTTCCCAGAAACCTCAATAGTGTAGTAGATCAAATGGTTAATGACACTCTAAATTGGCACATTCATAATCACATATAGGAAACATACAAACACAACATCATGCATAATCATATATAAAACACACACACATGTGTAAAAATACATCACATAGGCATTGCATTTCATATCATCATAAAAAGACTCACATATAAAACCATAAAAAGTGCATCCATGTGCATCAAAAATATATATAGATAGATAACACTACTACATTTCGATCCAAAATCCGAAGGAAAAATCTAACGACGCGTGGATTTCTCTTTTTAAACTTACCAAAAATTACAAGGAATTTTTTTTTTTTGTAAATGTGGGCACAAGCGTTGCTTAAGCGATGGATATTCTCATAACCGTCGATTATGCGACGGAGCCTTCCCAAAAATGAAAAACATTGTTGATTAATTGACCTCACCTTAGCCTCATAACCACCTCATAACCGTCGGTTAAGCGACGGCGCCTTCCCAAAAATGGAAGAGACATTGTTGAATTGACCTCACCTTAAGAGCCTCATTGCTTTGGTTATTACGTGTAGACTCCAGCAAGTTTTATACGTGGGCACTAGATGATGTGTGTGTTCAATTAGCCTCGAGCCTCATTGTTGAATCTGTTAATCAATTCTTGGTCTTTACGCTTGGCAATGAATAATTTTTCATTTCTTTATTCGATTTGAATACCTTTGATGAAATAGGTATCGTCTTGTCTCTAGATTAGAAACTGTTTTCTCAGAACCATAAATTTTGCAAGGCCAATTGTGTTTGTTTAGGGTTTTTTCGAACTAGGTTAAAGTGGGTTTTATGTTTAATTTGTCACATTCTATTAGGTTTGCAGAGAATGCTGGTAAATATGCTAAGCCATCTGATCGGGAGTTAGACGGGCACGGGTTCTCTGAAATCAGAAATTTGGGGATTGCTTGATATCTTTTTAAAAAGAAATTCCCAATTGAAGGTTTCGAATTGTATCATGAAAGATATGGGCCCTCTGAGATGTTCAAGGTTTCTAAAGGTCTTGATCATGTTTATGCTTACTATTACCCCAGTTCTTGCATCTGGGCGCCAGATGATTTTGCTTTTAGAAGAAGAGGGAAGTGAAAGAAGTTGCCCAGGGAGAATCAAGGGAAGAAGATGAGAACTCATTGGAATCATGGGTTATAAACGAGGACTCAGATGAATGGGACGAGTTCGGGAATATGGAGGACAGTTCAGTGGATGAGCTTGATCCCGGATCATGGAGAAAGATTTTGGACGAAATTTTGAGCCGAGAGAATATTTCATCAAATGAGGAGGGGTTGTATGTATCTGGTGTTAATAAAATGATGTTTGCAGTCAGCGAAGGTGAACCGAAACTCATGAAGGAAGCCATATCAGATCTTCATCTTGCTGCAGATGGTGGTTATGCGCATGCCCAATCCACACTGGGGTTTTTGTTTGAGATTGGAAGTGGGGTTGAGCAGAGAGATGCAAAGGCATCCTAGAATCATTATACCATAAATAAAAGGACAAAACTTCCACGCCCATTTTTTGGGTTTCTTTGGTTTGGTTTGGTTTCACCACACAACTACCTGAAGTCATGAGAAACCATTCTGTCACCATATTTCCTTCTAGTTTCTTAAAGTTGTATTGACCATTTATACCTTTATGAAAATACATATTGTAGTCAATTATTTGTACACATCTTATGACTTTCTCATCCCTATTTCCCTTGTGTCTTTATGGTAGGCAAAGAAGAAGATTGAGCATACTTTGAAATTTCCTTGTTTTTAGATAAGTTTAATTATACTCTATACTATTTGGGAAAGTTTATGCTATATTTTTCCGACTCCAATTTGCTGCAAGCTTGACTATTTGGTTTTGCATGTGTTTATGGTATATTTCTCTATTTTGGTGCAGGTTTTCCTATTTGGTTATGGATTGAACATGCAGAAGCAAAAACTAGCTTTGGCAGTGTTGTTTAATATAGGTATTTTCAAGTCATCATTTCTCTTTTTGGGTTTGACATACTATCAATTGGATTGAAATAAAGTTTTATAAGATAATTTTGGGACATATGTTGATCTATATTTGGGATTTAGGCATTTGTAAGTCATTTTTTAACCTTCACTCCAAAGAATACCACTGGATTTTCAGCATTACAATAATTGGGTTGAAGATAGAGTTCAACAAGATGACTTTTGAAACATGTTTTGATCTCTGTCTTTGAAGTTTCAACATGTGAGAATTTTTGGCCACTTTTTGAAGTATATCTTAAAGCTTACCATTGGATTTTTGTATGTGTTTGACTCTTTTAAAATCTTGTTACATTGCAATCTTGATTTCAGGTGGCACTTTGGGATCTTGAAGACTTTGATTTTTACCATTGTGGTTGTTTTTAATGTGTGTGGATCCTTTAGAAGATTCTGATGACTAGAAAAGTTCATTTTGTACTTAGTTTTCTCTATAGAGGACAAGAAAGCCATAAATATATAACAAAGCATAGGCACATCAATCATTTATCAATGGAACAACTTTCAAGATTGATGTACTCTATAGCCTCCATAACCCTTGGCATAATCTTCTTTCTCTTAAGTTCTTTTATTTTTTTCTATTTCAACCTTGAAACTTCAACATATTAAACCTTGAAACTTCAAAATACTCAACCTTGAAACTTCAACATAAGAAAAACATATCCCCTATCCAAAAATAAATTTCATATGACTCTCCTTACATCTAAAAATCAACAAAATAGTTCTACTACTAATCTGAAAGCTCCTAAACTATAACTAAATAACTATATGTTTAGTACACAAAGAAAAACAAAGCCTTTGATTTCTAGAAGTGGGAATATTTTTGTCCTTATGAAATAGAGCTTGGGCATGCATTGATGTGACTGGTCATGACATGCCTCATGCTTGTGAGGTAATGATGGACATTTACTTATCTTTTGAACACACAAAATTTACTTTTTCCATTAATGAATATCCAGAAGCTTTTGGGCCTGACGTAGAGTCCCGAAACATAGAGATTACACCTTTGAAAACACAACTTTCCTCTCCTTTGAAGATATTCACTATGTATCTTCCATGAAAATTTTCCAAAAAGTCAACATAGTGCAACTGAATCATTTAGTTTTGACTTACACTATCAAATTTCTTGTATAAAAATGCAACAATTTCAAGGCTAGAATTTCTCTCACTACCTTAATAAAATCATCCAATGTTGTAGGATGGCTGATCCTTTGTTTTGTCATTCTAGTGGCATAAATTTTCCAACACACATAGGCTTTCCATATATGCTTTGAAATTCCAAATTGTATTACTTTCTAGATCAGTCAAGTTAATGGTATCAAAAAACTTTTCTATAGCTAAAATTGAATGATCCGTTGTTTCAGAGTCGAGATTACCATCATATTTACGCACCTCCTTTCCAAGTTTTAACACTTGTAAAAATATTGTGAGCATGAGTTTGGTGTGCATGAAGTCCACCTTAATTTTCAAAATACATCACTTGGCATTTTATGGGTCATCCTACATTGGTTTTGCAGAATAGTTGCCATCATTTGAGACAAATCGAATCTTTATCTTTGACCCTAATTTGCAAAGTACCGACTTCAATTATAATGTGATTTCTTCTTTTGTGGTATCTTGCTTTATTTGAGAGGAAATACCTTCAGACCTCCAGTTCATATTCTGTCCACCTCTGACCAAAACAACTTTGAAGCTTTTGTAATAGCACTTGATGCAAGGAAATCTAGAAATACAGAAGATAAAAGAAAGAACAATAGATTAAACAATTCAGACAAATACTGGGAAATTTGGAGTTGCATCAAGTGCTTCAATTCTTATATTATCCATTTTGTCATACAACATCTCAACATACAAATTCTAGTTTTGTGAATGTACCATTGATACAATCTCAGGATTGTTGCTACAAAATTGAGGACATTAAAAAAGACAAGATCGGAAAGGGCTCTATCATAGTCTAGAGATTATAACTTAAGGGTGATCATTCACTCACTGCTCCTATGGTACTGCTGGTCGCAATATTACTCTGATGTTGCAGGAAACCACACCATACTATGTTTAGATTTGGCCATTTCCTAGATTATATCCATAACACATATTTTGAGGTTGATTAAGGTCTAGAATGTGCCTAGAAATGCTTGGAATGGACTTGTCACCTAATCTAATTGATTCATGTTGAAAACTTACTGATATAGGAACCAAAATTAACTCAAACCATGCTTAGAAGTGCTGAAAAATCCCACATATACTACCTCTATCCATACTCATGATAAAAAACCCTAAGAGTCAACCAATATCTGCCCAAAATTTTACAAGTGAACACCTTATGCAAATAAGGGGTGACAAAGTCAATTTGCTTTGAGTTTTTAGTCTTCCTTTGAGTCGATCTATTTGCTTATACTTTATGTTTATTTCCAATTGGGAGGTGGTTTTGGTCATTTTATTTTCACATTAGGCTATATGATTATTATAATAAGAAGGAACTAAATCACGTTCAAGGACATCAAAGTATGGTTCTCGATCTAGAGAAGGATTAGTCTCAATCTAGAACACTTGACTCTTCATCTCAATCACTAAGGTAAGAATCTTTGGCTCAATCACTCAATGTATGTGCACTTGGCTTTGCTTCTTCCTCTGCTGTACCAACATATGCTACTAAATATAATGCTTAATCCACTAATGATAGTGGTGCTACTTTGTCAACATAATATTCTAAACAATGATTATGTTTTATCTTTGAATCCGTATATGCTATTGGTTGGTTGTTGAATTCTTCCAATATTGTGCTTGAAAAGTAGACCCAAATATTAATCCTCATTCATGAAATTTGAAGATGATAACCGATGTTGGTTTTGGGCCTTTGAATGCTCTGAAACCTGTGCCTTTTGATTATCATCTCATCACTAACCAATGCCACCCATGCACGTTACCTTCTCATATATTAGGTTCTCATACTAGTAGTTATATAGTGGATACTCTATTACATTGTGCTTCTGGCTTGACAAATGATGGCCCCTGCCCAAATCCATGTCCTGCTCTTCCCAGACAAAAAGGTGAAATGCATGTGGTGATTTGGATTCTTGAACTGCATTCTAGAATAAGTTGTTTATTAAATTCTCTTAAAATTGTACTGGATTCATATGTTTCCTGTCACTGTTCCTCTAATATGATGTCCATATTCTTTCAGGTACTCGCTGAAAAGATGGAAGAGCTACTAGACTTTGACAAGTATGCAAACTGAAATGGTAAACCATCTAAACTGCTGGTCCAATATTCTCTTCAAAGTCTGAATTTGTCAGGCTGTCTCTGAATATACCCATGCCTGGAAATGCTTACTGTTGTTTGAAAATGAAAGTGTACTCAGATTTTCCCTGTGTATTTTTACTCTCATCAAAACAAGTGTCCCATAAGAGAAGATCTCACCATAACACTCTCATAAGCTGACCACGTGACCTGGTCATTTCTGCTGTTCAATTGAAAAAATTTCACTTGAACACCCATGCAATATGGGGGATAGAAAGTTCGTTACACAAATTACGGATCTGTAAGGTGAGAAACAATAATTTAAGATGGTCTTCATGTGTTCAGCAAGGGAGTATTCCATGTAGAGATTCAAGATAGTTTTTCTCTTGTTTCAATGCATTTTGAATCTTGATATCGGTTCTATGAAACTTATTGAATGGTTGTTCTGTATCAGCAAAATGACACTGACATTGATGTAGACAACAATTATCACTTTGCAAAGCTTGGTAACACTCCAAATCAACTGCTTTTACTTTGTGTGCAATATCTTCAGCTTTCACCAAAGGTGATGTAAAACTGAAAAAGCTTCCTTAAAACTGATTTTAGGAATTTGTGTCTCACCACAAAAATGATTGCATGCATGTTCAGTCTTGGTGTAAGTATTTGAAAATCCCACATCGCTTGACAAGAGACTATGGTGCTACACTGCTACAATAGAACCTTGTCAATTATAACATTACAGGAAATATATCATTATTATAATTTATTGCCCATCCCTGGCTTTGATGATAATATTTCCAGACTTCAACAGTTAGACATGGTAACCAATTTTGCCATAATTCCATACTGATTGAAGTGTTGTTACACCAGTTATTGGATAATCACTATGACCTGTCTCATCTAAATGCTTTTGATTTCTTTCTTGAGATCTGACATTTTTAATATGTGACTTAAAACTGTGAGTGCCTGAAGCCTTCTTATTGTTGGTGCCGGTGGTGAGGCAAATTTGTTGCTGCTTCATGATGCACCATCCCCTAAATTGTAATCCAGCAAAATCTCCCATGATAAGTATAGTTCCTCATTGGTCTTCCATTTGAATTGTCACTTAACCATATCACCTACTGCTCCAAGTTGCTTCAGAGAGGAGTTTGAACTTTTTTGGTAGGAGAAACAGATCTTTTGATCCCTTTTATCAGGGCCTATCCAGCTTCTACCCAGGATCATTATTTTATGTTTATTACGTGCTTTTCAATTGAGCACATCATATTTTTTAGCTTGTGTTTTACAGTATAGGAAATCATTAATATAGGAAGACATCATAACCTTGAGCAACTATGAGCAACTATGAAGATTCCTGTAATTTCCAAAGATTGGCCTGCATTTGTTTCTCATGGTTGGCTGCATTTCCATGACTGAATTTTCCCTTGGGAACTTCTATCGCAGTTGCCCTTCTGGCTGTAATTATCAAGGATTGGATTATGGTTCTTCATTTAAGAATAATAGTGTTTCTTTGTTCAAGACCAATAATGGTTCTTCAGTCAAGAACATTAATGGTTCTCTTTTTAGTGGAAGATGGCCCTTGTTAGCACAAATCTTGTTATTGGATTTGGCACCCTTGTATGTCATAGGCAAAATAGTTTTCCCAGATTTCTTCTTATGTTGTGATTAGATTAGTGATTGTTGGAGATAAAGTTCCATTGGTTCAATACGATTTCTCTTGTCTTGATTGCGTTTTTTATTTGAAAAATCGGTTTTGGCTTATGCTGTGCATATCATGATATGATTGTCCCTTTTGTCCTTCTGTCTACCATCTTTTGTTTCAAATTTTCTGCTGCCATTTTCCCCATAACTCCTATGAACCTAAGAGATATTTTATAATATTGTTATCATTTTTCTTGTCGGTGGATTCATCAGGAGAGGAAAGATAGCAATTTCCAATATACAAATAATCTTTATCACTGTTGACTTTACCCCCATTCAACATATACTGTTCTGAGTAGAATGAAAGACCCACTTCCTTTAAAACATTTCAAAATTGCATCTCTCTCTGCATATAACATGAAGGTTGGCAGTGGGCAATAGAGTTTCCATTTTGCATGGTGCACAATTTTTCTTTCTCCATTTCATAATCTTGGATCTTCTGTGAGGGAATTCTTGAATCTTATTATTCTGGCACATTACATAAAATAGTTTTTTTATAAGTAAACTCCCTACAGTCTGTCAAAAGAAGGCACTGCTTGTTTTTGTTGTAGGTCTCATTGTTTAATGGGGGACCTTCATACAGTCTATATTCATTTTCTCAATATTCCTAGATTACCACTGTAGGAATTGGAGTGTTAATCTTGCTAGAGAAGGGGGTCTGCAGTGTGCACTCATTGACCTTTGAGACAATGATTATGAACTGTAGAGAGAGGAGGGTGAAGGAGATACTGGATATGATATCTGGGCAACATATACATATACATTCATGGCATTATCAGTATTATCTGGCATTTGTAATTTTTTTTAAAACACTTACAGTAGTATTATCTGGCATTTGTATCATATAGAATTATAAACTCCATATTACATTAACATAATAGATACTACAAATTAAAAGATAAAGAGGGCATTCATTGTTAATATCTTTTGAGGTATTTATAATTAGTTTTATTTTTAATTTTTTTATAAACTTATAAACCCCATACTTTCATTAACATGATATACTTCTCCACTTATTGGAACCTAAGCCTCCTTTGATAGATCAATGACTTTCACCAAATCACCTAGACTAAATCCTTTAAAGTTGATAGGATTATCAGATATAACTTAGTCTAATCTACTAACTAGGTCTCGGTCACTTATCAAGGATTGAATATACTAAATAAGGTGGTGCAGTGGATGATTACATTAAAGAATGCAAAGGAGTATGTGGAGAGTGGCTGTGTGTGCCAGAGGATTCTCAAATGGTCAAGAAGGAATGAGTTTACCCTGCACCCAGTTCAGGCACTTCAACCATTTGGAAAATGGGTTTTTCAATTTGTAAGACCCATTAACTGACCAGCCAGGCATTCTGGAGCACAATATATAATTACTACATCTGTATATCTCATCAGATGGGAAAAATCCAGACCTACTAAATCTTTCTCCACCAATACTGTAGCTTGTTTCATTTTTTAACATACCATTAACAGGTTTGGCTGGCCTAAGTGTTTTACTATATAATCCATGATAAAATGGAACCATGGAAGATGGCTCACCTAACCTAATAAGGGTGAGTAAGCCTTTAATCAAATTGAAGAACATGGGTTGACCAGGGTATGTTCAGCGAACTATGATGATTTGGATGAGAGGATTCCAGTAGTATTCTAGGCTTACAGAACTAGAACTAATAACTTGACCAAGTAGACTCACTTTCAGTTAGTATATGGATGAGAGGATGTGATCCCAGCATAATTTTTAGTTCCTAGTCTGCTTATTTATTATGTTACCGTATGTCTGAGGAGTCACTCACGGAACAGATAACAGAACTGATGTAGCTGGATTAAGCCTACGTTTGTTTTAGTCAATTTCCATGAAAAAGTCAAAAAGGCCAGGAAGACGGCATGGCACGATTTAAACATAAAGAACAAAAAATTTCCCAAGGGATATATGGTATTTTATGATAGAAAGTACTTGAAGGAGCCAGGCAAATGACAGATGCATTGGTGGAATTTGTTCATGAACTTGAGTAGTTGATGATCTTGTTTGTGGCTTCTCTGTGTTCTTATATGTGAACTTGCCTTGCCTCCCAATAGTAACTCAACCTTAATAGGTATATGGACCTTTCCCAGCCTCCCTGTTTTGTCCGAGGTGTGAGGCAGGGGCTTGGGATTCTTTGCCTCTGCCCCTGCTTCTTCAACCTGCCCTTTTGACTCCCATGCATGTTTTCTGTTCTTCAGAAAATGTCTGAGGACCTTCCACTGTGAAACTCTTGGTATATTGATACATGAACTGGATGGTTCTGACAGGAGACAAGGGAGATAACCTATAAATTCCTTGATTCAATTGAATTATAGCCGAACATGGACAGTCTTTCCCTACCTTCCAACATGGTTAAATTTGTCAGGCTACAGGCAACACTTCCCTTCATAATTATTTCCCCTCCTTGGGCTGTCTTGATACAATCTGAGCATTTAAATTGTTTTGAAATAAAAAAATCTACTACCTCTAATCATCATTAACAGGTGGCCATAAATGGTTTAAATCACCATTATGGCACTGTTCAGCTACTTTCAAATCCTCTCTGACCTGGCTCCCAATCTCTTTGTCGGCATGGCTGTTTGTCACCAAATCCCAGCTGCCCTTAATGGTGGTTTATAGCCTGTGGCCATCAGTACCCAATTTCTTTCCAAAAGGTCTTCCAAAGCTTGACCCTATTGAGGTTATTTTTTGAATTTTGAAATTAATAATGTTTGTGTTCTTTAATTACTTTATAAAAAATGCGTTAGAATCTCTATCCTTACAGCCATGTACAGGTTGTGCTTATAGTGTTCCTACTTATATCAGACTATCAGTATTGCATTCTGAGTTTGAGTTAGAAACATTGAGGTCTTGTGAGAAAAGATAATAGCCGCTGGAAATTATCCATTTGTTTGTTGAAGAATAGCTTCTTCTCTTACTCTAGTGGAATTCTTTTTCTTTCCCCAACTGTTCTTGGACACTTTCTTGATTGCTTTGCTATATGTATCCTTTATGGTTCAAATGTCAAAAATTGTTAGTTGCTTTTGAACTAGGGTGTGGAATCCATTGATAGTCTTCAGTACAATCTGTCCCTTGTCATCAGGTATTCCTAACTTTACGAGGTACTGATGAAATTCCACAATGTATTCTCAGGCTCAGCAGGATGGGGGAAGATATTGGAGACCCCCAACCTCAATGAGGGTGGGGTGGGGGGAGATAGTGGGAAAAACATAATACTCCTTTGACATGGAAACATTGAAGGGAAGACCCTTCTTGAATTCATGGGTGCCCCCTGACACCCCACACCTCCCTACTGTACTCAAATACCCATCTTCTCCGTATTTTAAAAATTGTTGAGTGTCCTTTGAGAATTTCTACCTGATTTTCAGATTTTACTCATACGCCATGGAATAGATTTTTCTCATATCTTCATATGTAGGTCACTGTACCCCTCTGCTTGATATAGGTTGTTGACCTTCTTGTTGTCAGTAACTATCTCACCATAGTGGGGCTGTGTTTTAGATATTTAATTGGATGAATGCAATTCTTTCTAGGTCATTTATCTAAGTGTCAAAATATGTCTCAAGCCTTTTTAACCAATTTTCAAGTTTGTGGTCACTGAGATGTATATTGAATGGATAATTTTGAAGTTTTTTAACCAACATAATCTATGTTGATAGTTTGAATGTTTTATTAGCAAACATTAGTGGGTCTGTAAATACTAAATTTCCATCGCTTATTCTCCATGAAAAACCCAGCGTAGACAGTTGTGGTGCATATTTTTCAATGAATTGGCAAGATTCAAACTCACATGCAAGGTCAACCCAACTCTTCTACGTTATAGAGTTCTTATCCCAGAGATCTTGCCCCCAGAACAGTCGATTTTGGGGTAATCTCCCAGGAAAATATCTGTTCACATGAGCTATGGAGAAGGCTTGGTCTTTCCAGGACCAAATGTAGGTGCAAATAAGATCAAAGCACTCATCCATTAGGAAATCTGAGAGGTTGTGTTGTTGAAGTATAGACGGATGAAAATGTCGTCCTTTTGATCTTTATGTAGTCTTGTGCTTGGTTGTATACTATTTGTGTGGCTGCCAATCTTAGGCAGAGTTGCATATATTGCAAAGAATTGGTAGGATTCAAACATGGGCAAGGTCAATCCAACTTGTCCATGTCTAGTGTCCTTGTCCCAAAGATCTTGCCACCTGAAACATGCCTTTCTGGACTGAACTCCTAGGAAAATACCTGTCCACATGAGCTATGGAGAAGGCTTGGTATTTCTAGGACCAAATCAAATGGCAAGTAAAATCAAAGCACTCTTCTAATAAGAGATGCAAGAGGTTGTGTAGTTGTAATACAATTGTATCTAAAGACCCTCCTCTTGGCTTTATGTAGTCTTGTGCATGGCTGTATATTATTGTGCACTATATTTTTTTACTATATGAGGTATTTAGAAAAATAATTGGTAGGAATGATGCATTGATGTAGCATATGTCCATCTCTACGCTATATATATCCAGCATTAATTTTCCAAAATTTAATGATTTTTTGATTGAGAAAAATAATTGCAATGAGAAAGAAAGATGTCAGAAAACCAGAAAGTTAGTATGGGTGGTTATTGAATCTTGATCACTGCTATTGTGAAATTCAGAGTCTTCTTAACATTTAAAGCCATGCTTGGTTGGATAACCCATGAATTTGTCCTCTTGCAAGAATAATCAAGTATGCCTTACTTCTACTTATGGTCTTCAGTATATACATGGTTATTCCTTCATGTCTGGGAATGAGTGAGCTTTATTTTCATTTTGTGTTCTTTCTAACTGCATAGAAAGCAGAATTCTAGCCATTGCTAGCCACTATATTATGTCAATTTTCTATTGCCTAAGCAATTAGAAAATCCTTTTAAATTGTTGGTTTGTCAACGGCTGAGTCAATATTTAAACTCTGGAAAAAAACAGAAATTGATATATATATTCTTCAAGTTGAGCTACAGGATATGGGAATTAATATTGATTTCAATTTCCAGGTCTGGAGTTCTGAAATCTTTTCTTTCTTAAGCCAGCAGCACCAATAGGTACCTATAAATACTTTTTCATCTCAATGTATGTTGTTGGCTCAGAGGAATCATGTCTTTCTTTAGTTCTCAGATATAGAATGATTTTGGAAGGAAATCCTCTAGAGTCCTGAATAGGAAAGTGTAATGATGGATTTGACATTTGTCCACTTACCATCACTATATGATGGATTTGACATTTGTCTCAGTTTTCTTACAGGTGCTACAATTAAGGAAATGCAATGGATCACTCTACAGACCAGTCAAGGGATTTTGATGGTAACTTGTCTTTGACCAATCTTATGTCTCTCCTGCAAATCATTTATTGTATTATCAACTTGACAAAATCCTGATCAAGAATGATTTTGAGTTCAAGTCATCCAGTACAGAACTTAACAGTGGCAATTCCTCCATCAAAGGAGGGGTCCACAAAGGGTCGTGAAACTAAAAATGATGGATTTCATGCCTTAAGTGACACAAGTCTGTTTTCAAGTTCATTTCCTGTAATGTTCCAAGAAAAATGTAAGGTCTAATGTTCCCTACAATTGTACAAATTTTATGATCATTTTATTGAATGAGAGGATGTATTCAATTGAAAATTTTCTTTATGCTTATTATTCTTGGATGTTTACAGTGAATGTTACAGATGAGGAGAATGATGGACAATATGCTGATACAATAGCTTCTCTTCTAAATCAATTACATCAAGGAGCATTGGCTTTGGAGCCTCTTCAGGACATGAAGTCCCAGACCATAGGAAATCTTCCTGATGATGAAGACGAGCTTTTGGCTATTTACTTGGTTATCTCTCACTTTTCCAAGGGATTTTCAGCATCATGGTTTCTTTGTAAAATGATTGGTATTGCTTTTTGCAGTAAATATTAAATTCTTTACTAAACTCAATAATGACAATGTAACCCCTTTTTGTAATTGAACAGTTTTCATCTCTTAAACAATCTAGGTTCATGAGTGTCTACCTAAGCCTCATATCATTAAGAGTAATGAAATGGAATTTAATTCTTGTTATAGCTGACTTCAATGATATACACTGGATATGATAATATGGATGATTACATATAATGTAATCAAGTTCTGAACAATCCCAGGAAGCCTCTGTAGTAATTTTGTTGAGTTTTAAAGTAGGATTTTATAAGGGAAATAACTAAGATATTAATTAAAAAAGGAAATATGCTCGTTGACTCTATAAGTACATTCTCTTTAATAGATAAGTTAACCTCCTTGCTTGAGTTCATTTCTTTTACCAAGCTTTCCATGTTCTTCAGCAAAAATAGATCACTATACATACAAATCCAATTCCTCTGTTTTTGTTGCCCCGGCTTTTGAACCTCTGCTACTGGCTCTTGAACAGGATATAGCTTTATAACTCGGTTTCAAACTGTTACTGGGTATCGATCTTTATTATATGATGCAATAATAAAGATAACGGTAAGTAGGGAAAAAATATGATATATTCAAAGTTGTAAGTACCTAACCACACTCAACACTGATCTAATCTCGTAAGTGAAGGCAGTACTGAATGCATAGGGCAGTTACAATCCAAAAATTCCACAACTTAGCGGTCTAACATAAAGTAAAGAAAGTACGAGGCTTCATCAAGTAAATAGCAGCAATGTTCTTCCCAACCACACATCGTCTCTGAAGCAAGATAAAAAATAAGCAAGCCATGCCGACCCGTCAATGAAAAAAAGCTTATTTTCCTAAATGCTATTTTCAATATATAGGACCGGGGGTGCCCGGTGGTGGTTCAGAGGCATAAGAATCCATCTGAGTCGATAAATCTAAGGCAGGAATCGATGCTGATACTCACAAGCAGTTGATGCCAAGAATACATCAGGATTCTACATTTGTATTTTTTTTTTTAAATAGTTGTAGCCGTCAGATAAGCGATGGCCAATCTGTCGCATTTCCAACGCTTACCTTTTGACTATCGTCGCTTACCCGACGGCATGAAGTTTAATTTTTTTTTTAAATGACTACTGTTGCTTAACCAACGGCAATGCTGTCGTTTTTCCGATGCTTCCATTTTATATCCGTCTCTTAACCGACGGAATGAAGGTTAATTTTATTTTTTTTAAATGACTACCATCGCTTTCTTCGACGGCCATTCTGTCACTTAACCGACGATGACATTTTATATCCATCGCATAACCGATTCTTATGTCTAAAAATGATTATGAATTAGATGTCGAATAACCGGCGATTTACAATTCACTGAAGGTAAACTTAGGTGTCGCTTAACCGACGGAATTGAGAGGTGTCAGATAACCGACGATACATCACCGACGCTTAAAAAAAAAATCATAGTGTCGTAGATGCGACAGGGAAGTGCAAAAATCCGACAATACGGGCGTCGGATTTTTGGTCAAAATGTAGTAGTGTAAATCACATGTCCAAAATATGTCCAGTACAAAATGAGAAGACACATATGCTTTCTCAGCTGAATATAAATAGCGATGCAAAAAATACTATGTGCACCAATGCACTAGGGGAAGTCCCATTAGCTTCTAGTATGACTCAGACTCATCCTCATAATCTGAATCAGTATCATCATCATATTTTTCCTTAGAAGACTCATCGTCCTCTGCAAGAAGATTCTCTCGCGCCACCCGACGAAAGTAATCATAGGCTACGGCCATCCTCCTCAACACAGACGTCCACTTCAGAGGCACACTATGAATGGTGGCTATTAGCTCATTGTCTAAATGCTACTAGCTGTCATCAGAGATCCCCTCAGCTAGCCACTCCAAGTGCAAAAAAATAGTCTCTGCCTCCCATCGTCGCCTGTGAGGGTTCCCTACAGGGACCACCACCTTTGCAATAGCGACCACCTTCCTCTGATACCCAGGCGGCAGGCGAGGAACAACATTTTCATACAAAAACAAAGACTACATCAATCTATACATGTAATCATCAACTAGCTCAACTACACTATGTATAAATATGATTACAAAAACATCTCACATACATACCAGCTGGTCCCCATTCCTGGCTGGGAACTTGGGTCATCTTAGGGTCACCACGATAGTCCATACCCACATATGGGTAATCCTCAATAATCACTAGGAGCTGCCGCCACTGCTCAAGCAACTCATCGGTAAAGAAATGGCCCACTCTATTGCCACCCTCTCGTACCATCATCTAGAACCACCTATGCATTTGTGGCTCCCATGGACCACCATCCTGCACTGCTTGATGCATACGTATAGTAGGTACTTTCTCAAAAAAGAAAGCACATAACAAGGACCCAAAACAAAAGTCTCCCCCAGATGCCCTCGCATTGTTCAGCTGACGCCGAACATCCAGAAGCTACATCTGGGTCCATCCATAGTAAGTGCCCCCCATGGAACACTCTACTGACTGCAGCTTCCCTCCAAATATATTGTGACTCCCCATGGAGCCCAAGATGTGCAACAACATAGTAGCAATAGCACGTGTCAACACATCCTCAATGTCACACATCAGAATGTGTGAACCACCTAAGTACGTAGTCTCGTAACAATGCCTCTCACACAGCTCCTCAAGTGTCTCCCCACGAGACAACACTGGCACCAAGTCACCAACAACTCCCAACATAGGGAGTCCAGTCAAAAAGTATACATCCAACAGCGTAATCTCAACCCGCAGTCCCTGTATCAAGAAGACCTCCTCCCCAATATCCCAAAATCTCACTAAAGTATGCAACAACAGACACAAGCTCTTCATGAGGGGTGTCTGCATGAACTTCAGTAACCCACAATGGGCTAGTGCATCATGTACATTCCCATCCTGGAATGCCTCCTCCCATAGGTCTTTGCAATCTCTCTCACACCACTTTTCCTTAGGCATCCTACACAAGCAAAATATAGCTGTCAGCCACAGCTTTCAGCAAAAACTCCACCCAGGGACCAAGTTGCACCTGTCTGGCCAAAAATAGTGACCAGGTTGCTCAAAAAAGCCTCATAGGTGTGGCCCAGTCACTCTTTTACCCCTAAAAGGTGCGACCTAGCTCATAGAGATCCTAACAGCCTCATAGAGGACACCCGACTGAGAAAATGCAAAATGCAAACCACTAAAAAGGATAGATTTTCCAAGAACTCTTACCTGCAAGTCACATATCTCGAAACTACTGGTCGAAACAAAATAAATCAACAAAAGAAATTTAGGGCCCACCTCTCCAGCTTTACAGTGAACAATGACAATGACACCTCACAAAGTGGTCCCCACTCATTTATAGGCCCCATTTGACCTATTTTCTTCCATTTCGCATAACATGACCATACGGAGTCTGTTTGGGATGCCGTCTACACCACTGGTTTTAGAATTTTGTCCTCAATATTTTTATGAGACCATCGTCTCATGTTTAACATGTAATTTTTAGGACCACTTCCTAGAATTTATCTTGGTTTAGAAGCCTGATCATTGTGATGTAAGTGTCTCCGGACCTGTACTTGGATTACACTTGGCTACCACCACTCATGTGGGTTCTTGGGCCACCGCTTAGAAGGAACATCATTTTATTTCAGCATATATCTATCAAATCCATCCGCCACACCTTATGTGGGTCTCCATACCATCACCCAAAGGATGGGTCATTTATTTTGGATGCATTTGGCACATAACTGCCTCCGAACTTGCACTCACTGTTACGGAGAGAAATTCCTATGGCTTGGGGTACCACAACAGATAGCTAGACTCCAGAAATCAATCTTTCCCAATATGCAATAGAAATAAAAACATCTAACACTAAAGGATCGAACCTCATACCTTATTCCGGACGGTTGAAGTAGATCCCCGTTGAGCTTTCCAATCTTCATCTTGAATTGTTATAGCACGTCCTCAACAACAAGTAAACAATACAAGCATACTATATTTCATGGTGTTAGATCTACTCTAGCATATATAATCAAAAATGTATAAGCATTTGACATATTCCAATGGATGCAACATTCATTCAAATACACATTACTGGACAGGAAAAGATATTTCTATTAATATGAATCAGAGATTACAAGTGACAACCTCTAACGGCACGTCTGCGAACCAGAGAAACTGAATCCCCCACTTGGGCCTCCACCACCTCAATCCTCCATCACTCCGATAGCAAGCTCACTAACAAAGGCAAGCTTGGGAAGAACACAACAGTGCTCCAAAGGGACAAAGGGATGCAGACTCAAGTATAGTTCTGGCAACAATGGACTATAGTTTCGGTACTCTCAATTCTCTCTTCTTGTTTTCAATGTCTCAATGGTTCCTTATATAGCTTTTCAAAGTGATACTGAAAGGTCGAATCCATGCGATCTCAAGGCATATGGAAGGCTAGGATTCATATGAGTCGGATTCAAGACAAGGAACGGTCCAACAGTTTTGGATTATGCACACATTCCGATGTACGTGACTATAGAGGGAATATCCGTGTATGTACGTGGTTATCGGGGAAAAGGCCGCGTATATCATTTTTCTAATGTTTCTAGGGATGGTCAATGATACATCAAAAGACAATAAATGGTCCATAGGGAATAATTAGTCTGCAGCGGGATAGGGGAAGGCCATACAATGTGTGATTCACCTAGTGTGGTGAAATCCGCTATAACAGATGCCCCCTAATGTATGAGATCAGAGGGGTTATACGATGGCCGAAATACATTATAAGTCCATCCCAAAAGTGAAGTGATGAAGGTACCCAAATGGAAGACCAGCCACCCAATCAGCATAAAAAC
>LPNX010915479.1:0-96709 GCA_001517045.1 Pseudotsuga menziesii | reverse complement strand
CATGTGATGTACCTCCCATTGCCTTGAGGCTGCAATGGCTAGAGCTAGCCTGATGGAATCCATCTTTTCCACTGGGGAAAAGGTCTCATTGTAATCGATGTCATGAACCTATGAGTAGCATTTAGCTACCAATATATCCTTGTAATTTAGTGGTGAACCATCAGCAGCAAATTTGGTCTTATAGACCCACTTACACTGTACTAGTTTTCTCCCTGGAGGAAGATCCACTAGCTCCCATGTGTTGCTCTTCTGGAGTGAAATGAACTCCTCCTTCATGGCAGCTTGCCATCTTGGATCTCCTGCTGCTTCTTCATATGTTTGAGGTTCAGACTCCACCATCAAATAGCATTTTTCAGCAAACATAGGATCCTTCATGCACAGACCACTCTCAAATTGAGATCTAGTCCTCCTTGGGTCATTGGGATCCCTAGCTAGCTCACCTACTGCATGTAGTGTCTTGGCTGCCCATTTAGGCCTTTTGGGGCTGTTTGGGTCTGCAATAAATTGATCTCCATCAGACAAATCAGAATCAGCATGTTCAACAAACTCTTTACTTACTTCTTGAGGTTCAGGTGGTGAAGAGGCTTCACCAATTTCCACTTCTGCAAACTGAACACACCTTTCAATGAAGGCTTTGTTTGTGCTCAATTTTATCAACTTGTACCATTTTGAATCTTCAGAGTATCCAACAAGAAGACACTCTTGGCTTTGGGGCTGCAAAGCCTTCCTCTTCTCTGTCGGGATTCTAGCCCATGCCTTTGAGCCAAAAATCCTGAAATGGGTCACATCTGGCTTGTGCCCACTCCATGCTTCGAAGGGATTCATGCCATAAAGCTATTTGTGAGGCACCCTATTATGAATATAGGCTGCACAATTGATAGCTTCGGCCCAGTACTTTGGTGGCAAATTTTTGGCCTCCATCATGCATGTTGCCATCTCCTTCAGTGATCTGTTCTTCCTCTCAGCAACACCATTTTGCTGTGGTGTGTAGGGGATAGAATGCTGCATCTAAATACCTGCATCTGCACAATAGTTAATAAACTCAGACTTGACATACTCACCACCATTGTCAGATCTGAGGACCTTGAGTTTCCTTCCACACTGGTTTTCAACCAAAGCCTTAAAGACTTTGAATAGGCCAAAAACTTCAGACCTGTGTTTCATGAAGTGAACCCAACAATACCTGGAAAAATCATCAATAAAGGTCAATGCATATTTGTCTTGAATCATGGACATATGAGGGAATGGGCCAGCAACATCACTATGAATCAGCTCGAGGGGTGCAGAGGTTCTCTCATGACTAGCTTTCTCAAACTTATGCTCTGGGTGTTTTCCTAGGATACAGCCTTGGCAGACTCCTTTGGAAAATTTTATCTTGGGCAGCCCTATGACCATTTCTTTCTCACTAATATCAAATAGATACTTGTAATTTAGATGGCCAAATATTTCATGCCATATCTTGCTAGCTTCATTAGCATGGATAAGAAGAGCAGAGGGGTTTGAGTAAGGTAGGAAGTGTGAAAACATGTATACCTTTTGAGCATGATTCGCTACTCCTTTTGCAATGACTCTACCATTTGAGATTTCTATGATCTCAACTTCATTGGGGGAGAATATGAATTTCTTAGGAGACCCAGTGTGGGTCATCTAGTACACTGACAAAATGTTGGAGGCGAGACCAGGGACATACATCACATTGTTGAAGTTACCATGATCAAGATCTATCCTTCCTTTGCCTTTACTTTTAGTGAGAGAGTCATCTCCCAGTACAATAGATGGTCCTTTCGACATATCTAATGAGGATAAGGCCTCCTTAGTCGAAACCATGTGTCTTGAAGCTCCAGAATCTATGATAAAACTGGGTGAGCTTGATGTGCCAGCAACTAGAGAATGAACTCTCTCTCTGTCATCGGAACTTGATCCTCCTTCTCTCTTCTTTGAGCTTTCTGGAAGGGAGATGCCATTCTTCTCCAGGAGATTGGTCAGCATATCAATCTGCTTTTTCATACAAGAGCTTTCAGTGTGATTGCCCTTCGAACAGTATGAGCACTTGTTCATTTCACCTTTGTTTTTCTTCTTCTGGGTATTTTTCTTGGGACCTTGTTGATCCTCTGGAGACTGCTTCTTGTCTCTTCTTTACTCAGGTGGCTTTTTATCTTTCTTTTTGCTTTTTGAATCCACCCTCAAATATCTAGCAATCAAAGCTTGATCTTTGGATGGTTTGATGGTGCCCATCATCACCAGCTTGTCTTGTTCTTGTGTGAGAGATTCCATGAAATATGAAAGGCTAGGGATCTTCCAGGTTCTAGCTGTGAGTTTTGTGGCATAGAAGGTCGAAAAAAAGACTGAGTATTCAGGTCCTAGCTTCGAGAGGATGGCCAATACGAGCTGATCATCTTTCTTTTCGATACCACACTCCTTCAGCTGCAAAACTATTGCTTTGAACTTGGAGAAATATAGCTACAGGGATTCAAAGCTACTGGGACTCAGAGAAATCAGATCATTTTCGATCTAATGTCCCCTCATCTCATCTATCTTTCCAAAAAGATCAGAAATATTCTCCCATACTTGATCCGGTGAAGTTAATCCATCGAGATAGAAAAGGAGGTCTCGGGAAATACTGAGACATAGGAGGCCATAGGCCTCATCTCTTCGACTGTGCCATTTGATCTTCTCTGCAGCAGCATTGGGCTCTGATTCTGTAGCCATAGTCACCCTATAGAGGCCTTTCGCTCTCAACAATATCTCCATCTCTGCTTTCCATTCAAAATAGCTGAAGGGAGTCAAGATAGTTTTCTGTGAATCCATAGCTTTAGAAAATATGTCCCGGCTGTCAGTAGAAGGCTCCCAGTCTTGATGTCGAACTTGCAAAATAATTTTTGAAGGAGAGTAACAACCTACAATGGCTCCGATACCATGTATAAATTTAGGCCAGCAGTAGATTAATTTTACCCACAACAATTATCAATTGATCATGCAAAATTGCTAACAATGGAGACTGAATATGGAGCTGTAACACAAAATTATATTAACTGAGTGTACAATAGCCAACCCTGTAATAAAATAGGTTTCTGAATATATAGAATACATCAAGAGATCAAATTCATAAGGAGGCATCCAAAACTAGCATAAAGCAGGCTTACCCAAAATAGGCAAATCCCCCATAGGTGTAAAAAGATGATCCCAAATCTGTCATGAGGCTCATGAATTGGAAAGGGCGCATGGGAAAGATAATGAGTGGTGGAATGGCAGCTCATACATGCTTTTTCATGGAGGAAAGAGTGGAGGATGAAAGGGCAAGAAAACAAGTTCAGCTCACCTAGTCTTGCTTTCCTATGTGCCTTAAAACACTGAAAAAGCAGTCAATAAAGCAGAAAAAGAAGAAGGGTGCCTAGGAGGCCAGGAATAAAGCAGATTTGATTCCTAAGGCTTTCCCAAGCGCTACATGAGTCAAATATGGCAAGTTTGACCTCTATGGATAGGCAATTAGCAACTTGCACATGGTGGGACTCATGAACTAGGCAAATAAGACAAAAATAAATGAATTAATATCTAAGTGGGTAATACTATGGGTTTGATTATTCTAACAGTTCCAAAAATATTACCCTTAAAAATATTCTCAGTAACGTAGTGTTGCTGGAAGCAATAGATCCTATTTTAACACCACTAAAATGGGAGTCCCTTAATCTTTAAATTGGATTTTGAAGCCATGATATTCTTATGGGAATCCTTAAACTGTAAGTATAGTGTTTTGGACTTGGTAAAATTTCTTCATAAGCCTTGTTTTTTTTTTGTGGAATTCAGAAGCCCCTTTTCTTTCATAAGTATTGTTTTTTGCGTTCCCACAACCTATATTTGTTAGAATAATCAACCCATAGTTACCTACCGTAGACATTAATTAATTCATTTTTGTCTTATTTGCCTAATTTTCTATATTCCACTCTATGCATGTTGTCTTCTACAAGTCATAGAAGTCAAACTTGCTAAAATTGAGTCATGGAGCACTTAGGAAACCTCCTGGAAACCATATTTAGCATGTCTGTTTTATTCCAGATCCTCCAAAGCGCATATCTGCTTTTCTGCAAAGTTGCCTGTTTTATTTAGAAATAAGGCAAAAGGGAAAGCAAGACTAGGTGTAGTTGACTTGTTTTTTTCCCACATCATCCTCCATCCTTTTCTCCTAATAAAATCATGTATGGGTTTTCTTTCTATCTCTTATTAGCTTTCCTACTTGACTTTCCAATTCGTGAGCCTCTAAGTGGATTTGGAAACTACTTTATGCACCTATGGAGGATTTGACTAGATTTAGTAAGCCTACTTTTTGACTATTTCAAATCGCATCGTTATGCATTCAAATCTCTCATGTAATTATATATTGCAGTAGCCTATGACTTCATAAGGTTGGCTATTGTACACTTATTCAATACAGATTAGTGTTATGCTCCAATTTCAGTCTTTTTTGTTGGTAATTTTGCATGTTTGATTAGCAATTTTGTGAGTGTAATTGTTCTATCACTTGGGTTCAATTTCCACATGGTATCAGAGCCCTTGTAGATCGATTTATCTCCTTCCATATTGTTATTGAAGGTTTGACATCTTGACTAGGAGCATATTCTGTTGACTGAAGGGCACAGTTTCTGAGCTATGGATCAATCTTAGAAGATCATCTTGAATCCATTTAATTTCTTTGAATGAAAAGATGAAACGGAGATACTTTTGAGAGAAAAAGGTCTCGACAGGGTGACTATGGCAACTGAGGCAGAGCCCAATGTAGCTGTAGAGAAAATAAAATGGCACAAGAGGAGGGATGAGGCCTATGGTATTTTGTGTCTGAGCATTTGAAGAGACCTCCTCTTCCATCTTGATGGATTTCCATCACCTAATGAAGTGTGGGAGAATCTTGTAGAGATTTTTGGTAAGACAAATGAGATGATAGGACATCAAATCGAGAATGAATTGATCTCTTTGAGTCCCAGCAGCTTTGAATCCTTTCAACTCTATTTTTCCAAGTTTAAAGCCCTTCGATAGTTTTGGCCATACTATCGAAGCTTGGCCCAGACTATTCAGTGTGGACCTTCCATGCCACCAAGTTGACAGATCGATCCTGGAGGATGCCTAAGCTTGCAGAGTTCATGGAATCCCTCACACAGGAACAAGATAAATTGGTGATGATGGGCACCATCAAACCTTCCAAATACCAAGCTTTGGTTGCTGGAGATTCGAGGGTGGATTCAAAAGGAAAGAAGAAATATAAGAAGGCACCTGATCAAAATAGAGACAAGAACAAGTCTCAAGAGGAGCCCCAAGGCTCCAAGAAGAACTTCTAGAAGAAGAAGAACAAAGGAGAAATGATCAAGTACGCATATTGCAGTAAGGGCTATAATCCTGAGAGCTCCTATATGAAGAAGCAAATTGACATGTTGACCCAGCTCCTGGAGAAGAATAACATATCCCTTCCTGCTTACTCAAAGAAGAGGTAAGGAGGATCAAATTCAGAGGATAGAGAAAGTACATGCTTTGGTTGCTGGCACATCAACCTCACCTAGCTTCATCATAGACTCTAGAGGTTCTAGACATATGGTTTCAACCAAGGAGGCATTCTCCTCTCTTGACATGTTGAAAGGTCCACCAATAGTGTTGGGAGATGAATCTCTCACAGAAAATTTGGGGAAAGGAAGGATTGATCTTGACCATGGTAAGTTCAATAATGTGTTGTATGTTCCAGGTCTTACCTCTAACCGCTTGTCAGTGTATCAGATGACTCACACAGGGTCTCCAAAGAAGTTCATCTTCTCCCATGATGATGTTGAGATCACAGAGATCTATAATGGTAAATTCATTGCAAAGGTGTTGTTGATCACACTTCGAAGGTATACATGTTTTCCCATTTTCTACCCTACTCAAACCCCTCTGCTCTTCTGATTCATGCTAATGAGGAAAGCAAGCTTTGGCATGAAATATTTATCCATCCTAACTATAATTATATTTTTGATCTGAGTGAAAAATATATGGTCATAGGGTTACCAAAGATTAAGTTTTCCAAGGGAGTCTGTCAAGGTTGTATCCTAGGAAAACACTCAGAGCACAAATTTGAGAGAGCTAGTCATGAGAGAACCTCTGCACCTCTTGAGTTGATCCACACTAATGTTGCTGGTCCATTTCCTCGTATGTCCATGATTCAATCCAAATATTAATTGACCTTCATAGATGATGTTTCCAAATATTGTTGGGTTTACTTCCTAAAGCATAAGTCTGAAGTTTTTGACGTGTTCAAAGTCTTTAAGGCCTTGGTTGAAAACTAGTCTGGGAGGAGACTCAAGATCCTCAGATCTGACAATGGTGGTGAGTATGTCAAGTATGAGTTCATTCAGTATTGTAAATATGTAGGTATTCAGATGCAACATTCAATCCCTTACACACCACAGCAAAATGGTGTTGCTAAGAGAAAGAACAGGTCACTGAAGGAGATGGCAACTTGTATGATGGAGGCGAAGACTTTGTCACCAAAGTTTTGGGCCGAGGCTATAAACCGTGCATCCTACATATACAATAGGGTGCCTCATAAACAACTTGATGGTATGATTCCTTTCGAATCTTGGAGTGGGCACAAGCCAGATGTGACCCATTTTAGGATTTTTGGCTCAAAGGCTTGGGCTAGAAATCCAACTGAAAAGAGAAAGGCATTGCAACCCCAAAGCCAAGATTGCCTATTTTTTGGGTATTCTGAATATTCAAAAGGATACAATCTGATCAACTTGAGCACAAACAAATCCTTCATTGAAAGGAGTGTTCAGTTCCAAGAAGAGCTTTTAGTAGCAGTTGAAGTTGGAGAGTCTTCTTCACCGCCAGATCCATTGAATGTAAGTGGAGAGACAAATGATTTTGATGATTCTGATATGTCTAATAATGATGATTTAATTTCAGATCCTGATAGTCCTAAAATACCAAAATGGGAAGCAAAGACCATTCATGCAGCTGGGGAACTAGCTGGAAATCCTAGTGACCCTAGGAGGACTAGATCTCAGTTTGAGAGTGCCATGTGTATGAAAGACCCTTTGTTTGCAGAGAAGTGATATATAATGGTTGAATAAGACCCATATACATATTAATATGCAACACATGATCCAAGAATAAAAACAACCATTAAAGAAGAATTCAGCTCGCTCCAGAAGAACAACACTTGGGAACTGGTTGATCTTCCCCCAAGGAGGAAGCTAGTTCATTGTAAGTGGGTTTTCATGACTAATTTTTCTACTGATGGTTCACCTTTGAAATATAAGGCAATATTGGTATCCAAGGGATACTCACAGGTACATGGTATTGACTACAATGAAACCTTTGCACTAGTGGCAAATATGGACTCCATAAGGCTAGCTTTAGCCATTGCAGCATTGAAGCAGTGGGAGGTACATCACATGGATGTGAAGTGTGATTTCCTAAATGGATATCTCACTGAATATATTTACATGTAAAAACCTCAAGTGTTTGTTTCTAATGCATCTTTTGTGTGCAGGTTAAAGAAATAATTGTATGGGCTCAAGCAATCCCCCAGGGCTTAGTATGCCAAGATTGATGGATTTTTGTTGTCATTGAGTTTTGTTCGATGCAAATATGATCCTAATGTTTATTTGAAGTATATTCATGGTTCTTTGATTATCATTGTCTTGTGTGTGGATGAACTTCTGATTATAGTAAGTTCAAAGAAAGAGATTGCCTCCTTGAAGGATGCAATGAACCATGCATTTTCTATGACTAATTTGGGGTTGTTGAGCCAATTCTTGGGTCTCAAAATTGCTCAATACCAACATGGAATCAAAGTACATTAGTCCAAGTATGCCTTAGATTTTTTGAACAAGTTCAACATTAAATATTGCAATCCATGCAAGACTCCTTTCCTTTTAGGAGTTAAGCTTGAAGAAGCAGGTTCTTCTCCTATGGTAAATAATACACTGTATAGGTAGTTGGTTGGGCGTTTGCTTTACCTTACACACACTTGACCTGATATTTCCTATGCAGTTAGTGTGGCTTCAAGATACATGGATCAGCCTCATGAGATCCCTTGGAGAGTAGCAAAAAGGATCCTTAACTTTGTTCAAGGAGCAAGAACTCATGGGATATTCTACAAAGCTAAATCTGATCTTGATTTGATTGGGTTTACTGACAGTGATTGGGCAAGTGACAACACAGATCAAAATTCAACATCAGGATATGTGTTCATGCTTACAGAAGGACCAATCAGCTGGTCAATCAAGAAGCAGAATTCCATAGCACTCTCATCTACAGAAGCAGAGTACATAGGAGTTGTAAATGCATCAACTCAATGTTTATGGTTGCAGGGAATACTTGGTGAGTGTGGCTTCGAATCAGAGTTTTCAACTATTATCTATTGTGATAATTAGAGCACCATTCGAATCTACAATGATCTAGTTCAGAGACAGAGAACCAAACACATTGAGATCCATATGCACTACATCAGATAGCTTGTGCATGATGGCACCATTCACCTACTCTTCTGTGCATCTTCAGAACAAGTAGCAGACATCTTCACCAAAGTTTTTTGTGAGAAGAAATTCAGCAATCTAAAATCACTACTGTGGATTTCTGATCATGCTGTGAAGCATGATTGATGACAATATTTTCAAATTTTGTTTTACTGTCCATGTTTAAGGGAGGATTTTCCCACTAGGTTTTTGCCTCTTTTCTTGGTTTAATGGACATGTAGTATGTAAAGGGTGACTAATCCTTGTTTCTAGGGTCTATAGTTTTCTGATATTTACTCATAAAATCAGGATTAAGGGGGGGTTTTAGAATAATCAACCCATAGTTACCTACCTTAGACATTAATTAATTCATTTTTGTCTTATTTTCCTAGTTTCCTATATTCCACTCTATGCAAGTTGTCTTCTACATGTCATAGAAGTCAAACTTGCTAAAACTAAGTCATGGATCACTTGGGAAACCTCCTAGAAACCATATTTAGCATGTCTACTTTATTCCAGATCCTCCAAAGCGCATATCTGATTTTTCTTGCAAAGCTGTCTGTTTTATTTAGAAATAAGGCAAAAGGGAAAGCAAGAATAGGTCTAGTTGACTTGTTTTTTTCTCACATAATCCTCCATCCTTTTCTCCTAATAAAAGCATGTATGAGTTGTCTTTCCATCCCTTATTATCTTTCCTACTCGAATTTTCTAATTCATGAGCCTCTAACTGGATTTGGAAACTGCTTTATGCACCTATGAAGGATTTGACTAGATTTAGTAAGCCTACTTTTTGACTATTTAGAATGGAATCCTTATGCATTCAAATCTCTCATGTAATTATTAATTACAGTAGCCTATGACTTCATAAGGTTGGCTATTGTATGGTTATTCAATACATATTAGTGTTATGCTCCAGTTTCAATTTCCTTTGTTGGTAATTTTGCATGTTTGATTAGCAATTTTGTGAGTGTAATTGTTCTATCACTTGGGTTCAATTTCCACAGTATTCCGCATTCCACAAAGGCATATTGGGTAAATAATTTTTTGAGGTTTACCAGAAATCATTTTTTTGACTTCTTCTTTCCATAAAGGAGGATTGCGGAAATCTCATTTTTCTTTCAATAAAAAAGTTGTGTTTCCAAATTTCACTTTCCACTAAGGCGGATTACGGAAAGCGAAAATACCATGATCACAATAAAATTTTTATTTTCTATTTTCAACTTCTGCTTTTTATAACACAGGTTCTGGAAGGTGCAAAAATCATTTTTTGCATTTTTGGTTTTCTCATTTTTCCGCTTTCCGACTATGTGGAATGTGGAATTTTAATAATTTTTCTTCATCAATAATTTTCTTTCGGAATTCTGCTTGCCAAAGGCGGATTCTAGAAGGTGGAAACTACAAAATCCAAAGATTACTGACCTTTTCACGACCACATTTCAGTTTTTTTCCTTGATCTCAGTCATCTGATCAAGCTAGATCTACAGTTTAGATCTATTTTGTCATTGAGTTTTAGGCTATTTAGTTTATTCGAATTTATGAAATTTTTACCTTTTCACTTGTGTTTTCTTAATGCGCTTGAATATTTTTATTGCGGATTTTTCTCACTCGAGCTCTCGAATTTTCTGGTTTTCAAAGCTCCCTACTGATAAGAATTTTCCCTTCACAACCTTTTTCTATTACTTTTAAACTATTGTATCTTTTTTACCATGGTTTCCAGATTCTAATAAAAAATGGTGTCAACCACATCAAGAAGTACCAAGTCAAAAAATTCTCTGCAAGAGCAGAAGATAAAAGACCCCAATGCTAGAGTATTCACTAATGCTAGTGGGCGTGTCTCTGAAACCCTCCATTTGGATTGTTTGGGGATTTATGCCATTTTTTACAATGACGAGTTTCAACAATTCTCCATGACAAGCCCGCATATACAAGGATTTGGAGTTCTCAGGGTTTGTTCCCTTGGACCTCCCAAACAACTTTCGAGCTCCAAATTTCTCGATGAAGCCTTTTCTCAGTTCAACTATGAGGAGGTAGTAAAATCCTGGATGGAAAATACAACTGAGTACGTTCCTATACCAAGCAGTTCCTATCTTGTTTCCTAGTTTAGGGAACCTTTCTCATTGCTTTCCGCCATGTTTTGTCGTTTGTATGGGTTGGAAAATTGTCTGTTGTTCAAAGCTGAATGGGTTTTGGTGTCCCATCATATCATTCTCACAGGAAAGTCTTTCAATTGGGAAAAAAATTCTATCTATGAATATGAAGGAAGAGATTGAAAAATATCAGAAGACCTCAACCACTAGGAAACCAACATTTTTTTATGTTAGAGTATGTAATGGATGTGTTCTACATAATTTCTCGTTTTCCCTCCTTAGGTTGGAATTGGAATAAAAATTCCCTGCTAGTACATGTTACCACCTAATTTGTACTTAGTGGTTTTTTATCAAGGGATCCTGGTGAACTGGATAAGGATAACTTGTTCAGACTTCAGAAGACCTTCGGAAGTACTTCTGGGAAGTGCTTGTTGTACTATATCACATGTTCATACCCCATGATGGAATTGTAATAAATGTTCTAGCTTGATAGTGTCTATAAAAGACTCGGTCTCTTAGACGTTATTTGTCAATATCATCAGCCCAGGGTGTTTTTTTCCTTGGTTATTATTGGTTGTTGAATAAACGACTGATAATTTCTGAGGTTTTCACTCAATACCTCCAAAGTTGGGGTGGTTGGCTTGGAATTTAGGCCTATTGATATTATTAGAGTCTACGTGTCAATGTAAAAACATGCTAGGCATCATGGTCGAGTCATATGAACATGTCTAAGTCCCCCTAGGTTTTTAAATTTTTTAAATTTTTTCAGTGTTTTTTATTAAAATTTAATTTTTCCAAAACTTAGGCTATTTTTTAATAGTTTAATTGGAAAAGATGGTTTTGTAATAAAAGTGGGCTCAGAAGTTAGATTCAGCTATGTAGGTGCTCATTTTTAAGCTAAGAGCACCCAGTAAACCTATAAACCCACTATTTCCTAGTTTTGAGTGATTTTCCATCACTCAAGTCAGAAAGCCCCAAAAAATCAATTATTGATTATTTTAATTAATAAATTGATGAATAATGGAGCAAATCCAAAATCCTAGATCAATGGATTCTCAATCGATTTGATTGAAATCAGTCTCATCAGCACCAGATTGACTGGATTTGACAAATCCTTGACTTAAGGAGGTGATCTGGGTGGATCCAGAGTTGAACTTCAGCTTCCTTTATGGGGAATTGCACCCTCTCTCTCTCCTCCACACATGTGGGATCTTCTGGAGGCTTTGTGGTTGATGATTTAGTCATAAGGTTGATGTGTCAGCTCAATCATCCCCCCCATTGACAATAAGACTCAGTGGAAGTTCAGTTCATCTTCGTATTAGGAATTGATGGACTCTCCTTCAGCTGTAGTTGTCTATCTCCTTGGGATTTGTGCCCCCTCTGGGCTAGGGTTTCAAGTTTTTGTATAAATAAAGCATGGCTTCCTCCCTTCCAAGTTAGTAAGAGTTGGATTGAGGAGCTATTTTTGTTGTAATACTGTGTAATATATTTTGATATTGGAATAAAGTGAATCTTTGGAGGCAACATGATGTCATGTCATTGTATGTGTGGATGAGCATTTCCATGTTTTACTGAGGTAACCTGTATCTATGTTCATAATTTGCTGATTGTTTGTGGATTCATTGCTCAGATTGATAATAAGTTTATTATAATCTTGATAGGAAAGGAGTTTTTTAATAAGTTTATTTGCCATCTCTTTCCTTTTTGATGCATGTTTAGATATCTATATTCAACATGTTTTATAAGTTTATATGCATGTTATTTGGAAATCTCTATGTATGTATTAACCGGATCTCACAAGTATTTTGGCAAGTCTTTGGATTCAGTTGTAGGTTCCTATCTTGGAGAGGATGCTGATATAGTTTGATTCTTCACTCTCTCCAAAACCATTCAAAGGAATAGTCCCTCGACACTCCACCGGAAAGCTCCACGGTTGATCTTCAAGGCTTCCAGCAACAAATGCTCTTCTTTTCCTCTTCCTCCTTCAAATTTTTCTAAAATCAGTCTGGTTACTTGTTTGCAGATTTAAAATTGTTTATATATTTCAATTTCAGAGTTTATTTTACATATATATTTCTTCCTTAAAGCTCATAAACTATATCTCATTCCTAAAAGAAAATTTACAAGCATTTTAGATCTAGTTTTAGGGAAAATTGTCATTTTTCAAGGCTGTGAAAGTAGATCTAAATCTTGTTGAATGCATGGTTGTTTACTTAGAATATAAAATGTTATATTCATCAATTTAAGTTATTCATATTGGCTTCCCTCAAAGCAGGCCAAGATCCCAAGGAAAGCTTGCTTTCCTTGGTTCCTTTTCCGCTTCTTTAAAAACTAGTTTTAACTTAGAATTTTTGGGTAAAATGTTTGTTCATCCAAAAGTAATTTCAATGTAATTTTGGGAATATTTAACTTTGATAATATTTCTGGTTTTTAGCAGGTGTAACATAAAAGTGGAGGAGGTGCTTTCTGGAAAGCATTTTTGGACCATTCGAAACCCCCAGGGGGTCTCCGTCTTCCCAAAATTTCACTTTTTTTCAATTTGTAAACCTTTGGTCTCATTCCATATAAGAACCAGGTGGATTAATTTCAGTTTTATGTTATTGTAATTTATACTAATAAAAAGAAAAATCTTTTCGAATAGGTTGTTTTGAGCCTATTCACCATCCCCCCAGGTGCGATCTGCGTCCATTTCACTTTTTTGCATTTTTCCCTTTTTTCTGTTCTAGTTTAGTATTGACATGAAGGATTGTATAATTTGATAATATTTTGCATTATTCCATATTTTCAATTCCAAATTAATCATACTGCTTACCCCACGACTTCCCGATTGACCCGCAAGGGGAAAGAGATGCGTGGTAGGACTAATTAGAAAATCGGTGTTATGTATCTCTGATTCCATTTTAATTAATTTTTTTTATAATCATAATAAAATAAACCCCTCCTTGATTCCCAAATTGAGGTCCACTTGGACTGAAAGAGGTTCCTGGAGGGTTTTCATTTTAATAAGAACACCTCTTTTAAAATTTACTAAAAATAACAAAGACTCCAGTGTGTATGCTCTGTACTTGGCTCCGCTTCATCCAATTAGTCAAGCTACATCAAATGAACTTGAGTGACTAGATTAATTAGTATTCACCTCCCAAATTGAGAAACCATTAGGCAAAAATCCAATGCCTCGAACAAACTGTAAGCGGTGGAAAAATACCCAAAGGAGTGGGAACAACTAGAAAGTGACCTCGAGGTGCCGATCTCTGTCACACCTTGACAGGTGCGTTACGAACAATAGTCTCCAAGACTCCATTCCATCCCACAAACACCATGTGGGTAGCCATGAAAGTTCACTTTTGGACATACTCCAAGTACCCCTCGGGTATATCTGGAGACCCCTTTTCGCCTAATTTAATTCATTCACATTCCACATTAATTTAAAATCTACCAAGAGACATTTGCAAAACATTATTTCAAGCACATGCAAGCACATTATTTTCTCTATTGACTCCATTTAAGGCACTGGTGATTTATTGGATCAATTCTTTCGATTATATATATATTGAGTGTCATTACTGTGCTTATCTGCTTTAAATATTGCATCTTGTTTCCACTGGTTAATTACAAATATCCTAAACAAATTAATCAATATAACACCATCACACTAAGTAATTATCCTTATTAATTTAATAGGGCCTACCCCCCTTGGCTTGGTTAGGAGTTAGCCTGAACAGAGGATTCAAGAACAAGGTGACAGCCTTGACTCGAGACTTGCCCCCAAGGACACACTGAGTGGCTTGAATATTTCTGTCACATAACCTAGGTGTGTGAAAGGTGACAATACTACACAATTTTGGCTTCCCCCAAATCATGCCAAGATCCCAAGGAAAGCTTGCTTTCCTTGGTTCCTTTTTCTCTTCTTTAAAAACTAGTTTTAACTTAGAATTTTTGGGTAAAATGTTTGTTCATCCAAAAGTAATTTCAAAGTACTTTTGGGCATATTTAACTGTGATAATATTTCTGTTTTTTAGTAGGTGTAACAGAAAAGTGGAGAAGTCACTATCCGGAAAGTATTTTTGGACAATTCGAAACCCCCCAGGGGATCTCCATCTTCCCAAAATTTCAATTTTTTGCAATTTGTAAACCTTTGATCTCATTCAATATAAGGACCAGGTGGATTAATTTCAGTTTGATGATATTGTATTTTTTTCTAATAAAAAGAAAAAACTTTTCGAAAAGGCTCTTTTGAGCCTATTCACCATCCCCCCAGGTGGGATCCGCGTCCGTTTCAATTTTTTGCATTTTCCCTTTTTTCTATTCTAGTTTAGTATTGACATGCAAGATTGTATACTTTGATAATATTTTGCATTATTCCATATTTTCAATTCAAAATTAATCATTCTACTTACCCCACGACTTCCCAATTGACCCGCAAGGGGAAAGAGATGTGTGGTAGGACTAATTAGAAAAATGGTGTTGTGTATCTCTGATTCCATTTTCATTAATTGATTTTATAATAATAATAAAATCAACCCCTATTTGATTCCCCAATTGAGGTCCACTTGGACCGAAAGAGGTTCCTGGAGGGTTTTCTTTTTAATAAGAACACCTCTTTTAAAATTTACTAAAAATAACAAAGACTCCAGTGTGTATGCTCTGTACTTGGTTGCGGTTCGTTCGATCAGTCAAGATGCATCTAAAGCACTTGAGTAACGAGATTAATTAGTCTTCACCTCCCAAATTGACAAACCATCAGGCAAAAATCCAACGCCTCGAACAAACTGTAAGCGGTGGAAAAATACCCAAAGGAGTGGGAACAACTGGAAAGTGACCTCGAGGCACCGATCTCTGTCACACCCTTATGGGTGTGTTACGAACAATAGTCTCCAAGACTCCGTTCCATCCCACAAACACCTTGCGGGTAGCCATGAAAGTTCACTTTTGGACATACTCCAAGTACCCCTTGGGTATATCTGGAGTCCTCTTTTCGCCTAATTTAATTCATTCACATTCCACATTAATTTAAAATCTACCAAGAGACATTTGCAAAACATTATTTCAAGCACATGCAAGCACATTATTTTCTCTATTGACTCCATTTAAGGCACTAGTGATTTATTTGATCAATTCTTTCGATTATATATATATTGAGTGTCATTACTGTGCTTATCTACTTTAAATCTTGCATCTTGTTTCCACTGGTTAATTTCAAAACTCCTAAACAAATTAATCAATATAAAACCATCACACTAAGTAATTAGCCTTAGTAATTTAATAGGGCCTACCCCCCTTGGCTTGGTTAGGATTTAGCCTGAACGGAGGAGTCAAGAACAAGGTGACAGCCTTGACTCGAGACTTGCCCCCAAGGACACACCGAGTGGCTTGAATATTTTTCCCACGTAACCCAGGTGTGTGAAAGGTGGAAACAGTGTGGGAGGACAATTTTGTCCCTCGATTCTATGAGATTTTTAGCCTATTTCTTGGGTCAATGTACGATAAAATTTTCAAAGAAAACACTCCCGCATTTTCTAATAGAGCCAGAGCATTGATTGCATTACACGGGGATTGGTATGCTGGAGACTATTTATCCTACATCATAATTTGGGGAAGCAACACAATTCATTTTCTACCGAGGATAGTTCCATATCATATGGTATTACAAGAAATGGCTTATCGTACTATCATTGATGGGGTTTTTTCCAAATTGGCATGGCATAAAAGAAAGGCTTAGCCTAAATTTCCATTGAGTTTAGATTCTCTTGTTTTGCAGACTTCTACCCATGCAACTGTGTTGGGTAAAGAGATTACTAATATGAAGATGGGGGAATCCCCCAAAAGAATGCATGAACCTAAAGCATATTTGGCCACTCTTTTTGTCCAGTAACGTGTTAAGTTTTAGTATGCTCATGAGGATCAACCTGATGATTCCATTTATAGGGAAGCAATTAATTTTCAAGAAGCATTGAGCAATATTATTGATCTAGATGTGAAGGCTCATGTCTTCAAGTATCAGAAGGACTTGAAGGATTCCACCCTCCACTTCAAAAAGGTAAAGTTGGCCATAGAGGAGGACCTTCAGAGGCAGAACATAGATGTTAATGCAAAACATTTGCTTGAACTGCTCTACAAGGCTTACACCACCTGCATACATCTATTTCCTAACCCATCATACCCCACCCCAACATTTATCCTATGTTTCTCTCACAAAAGGCTAAAATAATTAAAAAAGGCCTTAAAAACCCCCAAAAGAGCCAAAATAGCTCACAAAGGAGCTAAAAAACTCACAAAGGGGCTAAAGCCTCCAAAAAGGAGCTAAAAGACCTAAAAGGGACTAAAAACCCCAAAAGGAGCTAAAATTAAGAGAAAGGAGGCTTAAAACCCTAAAAACGTGAGAAAAACTATAAAAGGAGGGGTGGGGATCCCCATCACTCATGACTATTTTTTTCCTACCATTACTTTAGTCATGTGAGTGCCTTGAGACCTTTCCTCTTAAGTCATTCATCCCATTCACCTCATTTCCCCATTTTCCCATACCTTGGTGTGTTGAGTCAAAATCCTCATCAACCTTGCCTGTCGAGAGGCATCCTCTTAGTTTGGGCATGGTGGGCCCCTTCCAAAATAGATCTGAGGTATAATGCTTTTCATGTTTTTGTTGTTTAGTTCATAGTTTAAATGTTTATGCTTAGTTTATTGCTAACAGCTTGTTGCATGTTTTTGTTTATCCATTGACTCTACCCTTCTGTCCTATAAATGGAAGGTAGGTGCTTCTGCACATGGCTAGAGATTTTGTCTAGCCACAGATTGGTGACCATACTGGGTCGATCCTTCAGGATCCCTATTTTTCTTTAGTTTTCTGTTGTTTTTACTTGATTTCTGCACCTGATCAAGCCCTTAGAGGGTCGATCTGATTCCATCCGGCCCCAGTACCAGTTACTGTCGACTGTATCTGACTCTGTTTTAATTTTTCTTCCTTTTAGGTTGAGTCGCCTATATCGGGCTGAAAGAGGTGACCTAGTCGCATATTCTGGCCATACAAGTGAGACTCAGTCACCTTCTTGTCCTAGTAAGGTGTGACCTAGCTCCTAGGAAGCAGTCATTCTTTTAGATCCTACAGGAGCGACCTAGTCACCCATTCAAGTCCGACAGGTGCGACTTAGTCACCTGTTTAGGCCCCAAAGGAGTGACCTTCCTCTTGGGAACCGTTACTACCTTATTTTCCCTAGTTGATGCTATTTGGACCATTGGTGCAACTAAGTCGCCATTGTCTAGTAGATAGAAGCAACCTGGCTCTTTTTTCAGTTTTTTTTGCATTCGGTGTCTATTTCAGTAACTATTTAAGTGTCAATTTGCTTTCTACACTGTTAATTTCATGCCATTTTTCTTTCACAGTTAAATACATTGGGACTTAACCTCCTTGTCAAGCCCTTCCTCCTATACTCAGTCATCACCCTCTGGGGTATTCTAAGATAATACGGAGGGTTGGACAAGTGTATTAATAAGCACCTGTGTTTACGATCTCTTTAGTATACTAAAAACAAGTGACTTGGAAGCTAAATGGGGTGGAAACCGTTGGGGGTTTCACGACATACGCATCCTCCCTGTTGAGTAACCTTGCATTTGAGGAGTGACCTGTGGATCCATGGGTGGGATTGTTCCCACTTTGATGAGAGCCCAACACTCTTTCTTAGATTAAGGGGATACAAAAACAGGGTAGACACATTACAGATTTACAATTTTTTAGTTTCAGTTGCGCTTGAGTTATGTTTATCTCACTAGTTTACACATTACAGTTCATATTTCCCATTGCATGATTGAACCATATTACAAAAAAACCAGGACCACTTGCTCACCAAATAATTGCAAAAATAATTTAAAATAAAAAAAACTCATTCACAAAAGTGCACACAACCACACCATTGAATTCAACCAACCTCAATTCATGACCCCGAGAAAACCTTTAAAAGTAACCAATTTACTTTAAATCAATTTTTTCGTTTTGGGGACATAAGTCCCTAATTTCCATAACTATGGGAAGTGCTTGGGCTATTCCCTAAAACTCATTATGAGGAGTACCATGGGAACCCCAAAGTAGCTGGCAAACAAGAGGAACTTCCAAGCGAAATGGGCCAATGACCCCTTCTAATTGACTAGTAAAACATGTGAGGAAAAATCCAAGTGTTGTCTTTTGGAAGTATTGGTGTTTGAGTGACCACCTATAATGCAATAGGAAGCCATTAAATAGGGGTCCAATTTTCATTACCTGTTACTATCATAAAGACACCATTGATCCACCTTAATCCTCCTCTCGTCTCAGGGGGAGTCCCCTCAATTTGGGCCTTTAAACTAGCACCCTCGATACTGTTCTTGGGAACCCTCCTCACCATCGAAAGGCCACAGAAACTTTGAATTTGACTCGTATTCCTACTAATATGATCCAACTCTACACACCGCATCATCTAGCCCCATGGCTGACATAAATGCGAATCCCTTCTCTGGAGGGGTGATTCGAAGTGGACCTACATCCATTTCCCCCATCACTGCCAGCATCCTAGCTGGTGGTCCTAGTACCATTGTGCATATTGTGGTTAGTCCGCTACCCATTAGTGGTGGCCCTATACTAGCTTTTGTGATTCCCACGGTACCACCTTTCGTGCCTGGGGGCTGTGGTGTTTCCACTACTGTTTCGACTATCCCCTTTACGGGAAGTCAATTTTAGGTACCCCTAGTCATGCAGGGATACAACACTCCTACAAATCCCAGCACCATATATGGCTCCCCTCATACCAACCTTGGGTCTAACCTCCCATTCATGGCTCGCCTATACTTTCTAGATCTGGCAAGGTTGACCAACGACCCAATCTGTCATCAAGCCCATTGGCCTTCAATTCCAACCAAAATCCTATCATCCATTCCAAAGTTTGAAGGAAAGGTAGGGGAGTGCCCCCAAAACCACATAATTTTGTTTCATCTATGGTTCTCATTGAACAACATCATAGACGATTCCATTAGACTTAGACTATTCTAACGTACCCTCATAGGTGCTGCAGCCAAATGGTACATAGAGCTTCCTCAATCCTCCTATCCAAACTTCAATTCCTTGGCCTTCATGTTCCTATAGTATTTACAACTCCCTATCCGCTATGACAAGGGAATAGAAATCCTACTATCTTGCCACCGAAAAAGTGTTTTATCTCCCAAAATAATTTATTTTTGTATGAATAATTTAATTCACGCAATGAGGGATATGAAAGTCACTAACAGTTTGAAAGCCTCTGTTGTTGACAAAAATTTCACAAAGTTGTAGCTTCGATGGCTTGGGTGAGGATCAGAACATCTCATTAGCCACCAACAGACTTGCAGACTACAGCTTTCACGATCAGAAGAACTCTTCAGTGATCGGAAGAACTAAAGACAACGTACCGGCAAGGTGAAGCTGAAAGGTTTTGAAATGTCGATGATATGAAGAACTAAATGCTGGTGAAGTCAAGTATCAGAAAGTAGATCCACTACTTAATAAGGTGTTGGAACTTGAAAAAACTAACCATCGGCGAGATAGTCCACTAAGGAGCCGAAACGACGGAAGACAGACTTACTATGGGTTCTGCGATCAGATGAACATTTCGGCAATCGAAAAAAGTAAGGGCTATGTATCGGTGAGATAGTCCACTAAGGAGCTGTAACAGTGGAACACAGACTAACTACAGGTTTCATGGCAATAGAAAATAATTGACGATCGGAAGAACTAAGGACTACAGATCGGCGAGGTTAAAGCTAATCATCTCCGAAGTGTCAGTGGCATAGAGAACTAAAGATCTAATTCAAACTTCTACTAATCTCCGATAGTGATGAAATTAGTTCAGAACTTGAAAACACTAATCGTCGACACAATAGTCCACTAGGGAGCTGCAACGGTGGGAGGCAAACTGACTAAGGCTTCCGATCAATCAATAGAAAATCATCGAATATCGAAAGAACTAAGGGCTACAGATCGGCAAGTTAGTCCACTAAGGAGATGAAACGGCGGAAGAAAAATAGACAAGGCCTCCGATCAATCAATAATCATTATGATAGCATGACAATAGGAAATCATCTACGATCAAGAGAACTAAGAACTACAGATCGACGAATTTAAAACAAGCTCCTCCACAGTGTCAGTGGCACAGAGAACTAAAGCTCCGACTCCTTCATCAAAAGACTTCCGACAGCGATCAAATTTGTTTGTTTCACCTTCGAAATAGTGGCGGTGTTTCAGTCTAAGGTGCCGATGGGCTAGAAGATAGAGATTCCAATCACCGACACTGAGAATATTAGTCGTTGGAACCTCTAACACTGCAGCAGCATTTTTCTTTGAGGTTTCGATGCATTAGTTTTTTGAGCTTCTGATCGCCGACAAGCTAGTGATGGAAAGCGCTGATGAAGAAACTGTCACGACGCTAGGGATTTAAGATGCCGACACTATGGCAACAGTCGGGCCTGAGGCACCGACGGGTTAGAGGTTAGAGCGTCCAATTGGAGACTGTGGTGACAAGGTAAAAAAATCCGTCGATTTAAGCAAGAAAACCCACTTTAGTAAACCACCAAAACAATGGCTATTGGCGACAATTTTACACTGAACAAGCAGTGGTTATTTGTCATGTCCCCATATTTTGGGACATTAAAAGTGTTGACCATGATGAAATTCCTAGGGGGTCAAATTGACATTAATTATTATTCCTAGGAAAAATACTACTAATAATTGTTCTAAGGAATGTATTTAATTTTATTTCAGCAATTTTATTTATTATGCACAATAATGATGTGGAATTAAGGCTGCCATGTCAGGAGGGTGCATTGGAGAAAGCTAGTAAACTTCACGGGGGCTTCACTTATTGACCAATATCCTATCGTGTTAGTTCATATTGTGGGTTTTAAAATTATTAAAAATTGAACCAATATATTGCAGGTATTGGGGGGATGAGGGGTTTAAGGTGGGGGTGGGTAGGGTGGTTTATAAGGATTGAGGTATAAAAAGGGGTGGGGAGGAGGTTTTAAGTATTGGGAGGGGGTTTCAAAAAAAAGATTTTGGGTCAATATCTCTGGAAATTAAGGGTATTCTTTAATATCCCACGATCACACGTGCTATGTGAGATGTTCACTAAGTGAAGTCCCCATGGTAAACTTGCCTTGGATGGAAAAATGGAAACAATGCAAAAGAAGGAAAAAAAACATGTCATAGTAAATATAGAAACTATCCAAATTAGTTTCTAATTTGGTGCAAGGATGAAAAGCAAGGAAAGATTACCTTATGCACAAACTTGCTAATTACTCAAGGAAGGAGCAGTTTCTATATTGGACTGAAGGAACAAACATGGAAACATTTACTAAGCTTCATACTTGCTATTTTTCTCAAGAAGGTCGAATTTACACTTTGGGTTAAGTTCTACAAAGAAGGAAACATCATTTGCAAACCAAAATTGTTAATCCCATCAAGGAGGGCCACTCATGGCTTAGGAACGAAATTGGCAAGTGGGTTACTTGTTCAACGGGTGAAGTGCTTGCTCAACAAGTCACCCAAGGTCTACTTAAGGGAATTTCCAAATCCATTATTCAGTTTGGTTAATGTATTTCTGTAATTGATTGAAGCTTAAGCTTCATTTCTGAGTGGTGATCCTCAGTCTCTTGGGTGATGTTCCCCAAGCCCCCTGTTCTCCTTCTCCCCTCTTCTTCCCTTCTCATTGCAAGTTATATTGGAGATATGGATAAACTTGTTAGCTAGTTTTTCTGGTCAAGCTGGATGTATTGCCATTATGACAAACTTTGAAGTTTAGATCTAGTAGGATGGAGTTCAGCAAAATGAATACTTCAGGCTTCCTATCTATACCGACTCATTTATGCTATGCTAAATTTATATGAGAATCTATGCAAAATTACATCTCCGTGCTTCGGTGAAAAGGAATGGTACAATGGCTAGGCTTCATCAAATTGTTCTGGTGAGCCTATGCAATAGTTGAGCAAAGTATTGTATTCTGTACATTGGAACCTTTTTGTGCACCCTCAGATGGGTTTTCAGCCAAGTCTTGATCATGGCCGCACAATGCACGACCAGGCTTGTGGACCGTATGCTTGTGCACCATATCTGTACCTTCACAACAAGAGATGGAATGAGCTCACAATAAGGGATGTCAAATGAATAACAAGTTTGTGCACTGGTTTGTGTAATGTTGAACCATTCGGATGAGTCTCATTTGTGCACTGATTGAGGTGGTATTCAACAAATAGTGGGGAAGCTCGCATAGTGAGAAAATGGACTGATGGAACATTGTATGGAGAGCTGGAATATACATTGTGCACCGATTGGAATATAGCTTCAAAACTTTGCTCAAGTCCGCACAACTGTACCATCATAGTTGCATTTGATATGGTCGTTCATAATTGTGCACCATCCAATAAGATTTGGCATCGAGAGTATTGGGAGCTCGCATGATGATGTCTTGTGCACAATTTGAAGTTTGGTCTTCTAGCATTATGATAAACATGCACAGTACGGAGCTCATTCATAACCATCAATTGGCAAAGCACAGTCCGAGAGTTTGTCTATGTATCATGTTACATTCACATATGGCTCTGCACACAGTCAAATGGCATTTGGATGGTAGGTACAAGGACCCCGCGCAATGTACGATACACAGATGGGATGTGGCTATTGTGCGATAACTCTTGGTGCACCATCGAAACGAATCTCAGCTCGCATTTTTTGGAGGACTCGTCATATTGTTATATATAAGTTTCGCATAGTTTGGAGGACTTGTCATATTTTTATATATGACGTTGCATAGTTAATAAAACTTCGATAAGTTGGCTGAGCACTTTTCATTTGAGTATTGATATATTATGGTCGGAGCATTATTGGCACGATATAGTCGTTGCAATATTATAATAATTGGCGAAGCACCATTCTAATAGCTGGCGAAGCATTGGAACATCCTTATTATTACAAAAGTTGGTGAAGCACCATTCTAATAATTGGCGAAGCATTGGAACATCCTTCTTATTATGATAGTCAGCGAAGCATTCGATGTGTGGTAGCTTGGATACTTTCGGCGGAGTAATAAAGAAATGTAACGTATATTTTAAATCTTGTTTGATAATGCAACAACTCGGTATTATGAAACTATTTTGGTATTATCGTGGAGCAGCATTAATGTGTAGCTGAGTCTAGTGTTAAATAATAAGACAGAACAGGAATATAACATAAAACTATTGAGATTATAAGCGTTATTGACTCATAATGAATGACTTCATGGCATGCCGAATTGATACAAGCTGGGACTCGTCTGTCATTACAATAATTATTACTGTGCAGAAGGAAACAAATGTATGGTTATACAGTTGTAAGCATCTGAGAGAATGAGTTAATTAACAGTCGGAATTTCAATCTGATGGTATGCGAAGAGTTGTGTTCAGGTATATGGTCAGAGAATAAGGGGGACTCGAACAGTTAAGTATAGAGAATGTGAAGGGTTCTGTAGGTTATCTTTACATCTAGCATTCGATGAGTAATATATAATAATAATAAAAGGATAGTTGTTTTATGGGCGAGGTCTACGGTGAAGAAGAGAAAAAGATACATTATGTATTAACAGAGAAGATTGCTGGAGAAGTTGAGCAAAGCAGAGTGTTGTGGTAAGCAAGAATGCTTTTGGATTATTATGATTTGATTCTATTTGTAAATTATAGATTTTAAGGGTGGCAGGGAGGAGCTAGGAGTGACATTGTTGTCTCAGTCTGCAAGTGGGTGCTTGCAAAAGTAGAGGGTTGGTGCCTTCACCCAGTTGGTGCCGGGGAAAGTGAGAGTTGGTGCTCTCAGCAAGTAGAAGCTTGCACACAGAGGTTGCATCCTCTCTGAGTTGGTGCTCAGATAAAGAGATGTACAGCTAACAAAGCCATTGACATCCCAAGAAGAAGAGGTTTTTCCCTTAAGGGTTTCCTCATGAATTTAATGTGTCTTCATCGTGTGATTGATTGATGTGTGATATGCTAACTGTTCATACCTGTTAATGTTGGATATATATTTATTGAATGAAATTTGCTACATAGATTCATTGATTCATGATTAAGGAAAACAAGTGATTAAAATTATCAATTTAACTGATTCACCCCCCCTCTCAGTTAAATACCTGTAACAATTGGTATCAGAGCAGTGTGCCTTTAGTGTAAGGTAGATCCCGAAGGGTAATTATGGTGAGTCAAGATGGCTCAATGAACAAAGCACCCATTTTTGATGGTACAAATTTTTCCTTTTGGAAGGTTAGAATGAGAACATATCTAATGTCCCTAGGAGTTGATGTTTGGGAAGTAGTAGAGACTGGGTATGCAAAACCTGTTCTGCTAGCATCCAAAGATGATAAGCTAGAGTTTACTTTCAATGCAAAAGCAATGAATGCTATTCTGAGTGGTCTTGGTGAAAGTGAATTTGTAAAAGTAATGCATCTTGATTCTTCCAAAGAAATGTGGGATAAGATTATTAGCAGCTATGAAGGAAATGAGAAAGTAAAAGATGCCAAAATTCAGACATACAGATTAAAATTTGAACAGCTAAAGATGAATGAAGATGAAATTGTTAGTAAGTATTTTTTAAGAGTTGAAGAGCTTGTGAATGCCATGAAGGGTCTTGGTGAAAATATTGATGAAGCCCCCTTGGTTCAGAAAATCTTAAGATCTCTGCCAGATAAATTTAATCCCAAAGTCTTTGCAATTGAAGAAATGAATGATTTGAAAAGTCTATCAATTGATCAGCTTCTAGGAACTCTAACTACCTATGAAATGAGGATTAGTAAAGATAAACCTACCACTAGAGAAGCTTCATTTAAAGCAGACAAGAATACTGATTCGGAAATGGATGACGTTAAGGATAAATTTGTAAGGAGGTTGAAGACTGGATCTGGAAAGTATAAAGGCCAGCTGCCATTTAAATGCTTTAATTGTGGTAAAGTAGGGCATTTTGCTGCTAAGTGTCCCCATAAGAAAAAAGGGTAGTGCTCTGCTGAAGAAGATATTTTTACCAAGAAAAAGTATAATAAAGAAAACAGGTTTAAGTATAAAATGAAAAGCCTTTGTGTGAACGAGAATGAATCTTCAGGAACATCTAATATTGAATCTTCTCATGAAGATGGAGAAAATAACTTTATGCTAATGGCCATAGAAGACCTCGAACAGAACTGTACAGAGTATGAAATCAATGATGAAGATGCCACTGTAGATATGGAGGGAGAGCTGATGAGTGCATTAGGAGAGATTGACAGATTAAGATTAAAGAAAAGAAAACAGAAGCAGCTACTAGTCCAGCATGAAACAAGTAGAGAAGACGTTACTCTATTAAAGCTAAAACTTGAAGAAGCAAAGAAAGTTGAAGAATTTTTGAAACATCAGTTGGGTGAAAGTAAAATTAGATGTGAACTTCTTGAAAAGGAAGTTGTAACAGTTAAGAAGGAGCTAGGTAAATATCAAACTCTGTATAATCAAAACATTTCTAGTATTAAAGCTTCGGAGGAGCTAACTAACATATTGAACAGACAGAGATCTCCACAAATTAAATATGGTCTAGGATACAAACAAGGAGAAAACAGCGGTGTTTCAGGAATAAAAGAGTCACTCAATGTGATCAAATTTCAAAGTATCAAACAGAATGAAACTTCCAGCGTAGCAAAATCTGAACCATGTAAAGAGACTAATGTAAATGAATCAAACAACACAAAATAGCAGAAGAATGTAGCGCTAAAAGATGAGTCTGTTCCATCACAAGTTAATGAAGAGGAGCCACATAGCAAAGTAAAGCGTGCTGATACTAGATTCAGTTATGAACATCCTAAATCGATGAATTACTCATCTAGAGATCCATCAAGAGTCAGGTATGGAAATTTCTTTAACGGTTATTGTTTTTGCTGTGCTAATTTTGGGCACAGAGCTGCTAGTTGTATCTATAATTTCAGAAATATGCAGAGAAGAATGATAAACTATACCCAGAGAACATTTTCTTCAAAGAATAAACATATGGGACGTAATGTTCTGCCAGTTGCTAGAAGAAGAACGCACAATAGAAACATTAATCCTTTTGACTTACTATACAATGAGCCAGTATGCTTCAGATGTCACAATTATGGGCATAAAACCGTAGACTGTAAATTAAAAGAGAATAAAGCAGATCAGAGTGTGAAATACACAGGAATGTATGGAGAAAGAAAGAAACGTCTCAATGCAATCTGGTGCTCTCAGTACAGAAACAGAAAATTCATTGGTACATTAACAGTGGTTGTTCGAGACATATGACAGGAGACAAAGAAAAGTTCATCACGTTATCAAAACATAAAGCAGGAGAAGTAACCTTTGGCAATGATGCTCCAAGAAAAGTCAGAGGAAAAGGAGTTGTGAATCTCAGTAATGGTAAAGGGAAAGCTCAGGATGTTCTCTTTGTGGATGGGTTGAAGCATAACCTTCTCAGCGTGAGTCAGATGTGTGACAAAGGGTGTGAGGTCTTGTTCACAAACAAAGACTGTAAAATCAAAAATGTTTCCTCAGGAAAGCTAGTTGCAAAAGGGGTAAGAATAGAGAATAATGTTTATGTTTTAAGAGAAGAAACAGAACAATGCTATCTCAGCAAATACGATGAGAGCTGGCTATGGCACAGGAGGTTGGGACACTTACATTTCGATCATCTGATAAAGCTAAAAAACAGGAACGCTGTAAGGGATTTTCCAGCGATATTCAGACCTCGAGATGATGTTTGTAAGCCATGCCAAATGGGAAAGTTAAAAAGGGCTCAGTTCAAAACGAAGAATGTCTCTTCTACAAGTAAGCCCCTTCAACTTGTTCATCTAGACTTATGTGGCCCATCAAGAAAAGAAGGAACAGGTAAAGAAAATTACTTTATGTTGGTAATTGATGATTATTCCAGAATGATTTGGGTTGCTTTTCTTAAAGAAAAGTCTGAATCGTTTGCCAAATTTAAAATCTTCAAGGCACTGACTGAAAATCAGACTGGGAGAAAAGTTAAAGCAATCAGATCTGACAGAGGAGGATAGTTCAGCTCGAAACAGTTCAAGTACTTTTGTGATGAGCATGGGATTAAGAAAGAATACATGATAGCAGGAACTCCTCAGCAGAATGGAGTGGTGGAAAGGCACAACAGAACAGTTCAACAAATGGCTAGATCAATGATGAAGGAAAAGAACATTTCTCAAGGATTTTGGGTGGAAGCTATACATACAGCTGTACACATTCTAAATAAGGCACATTTGAGACCCAACAGTGAACAGACACCATATCATTTATGGTTTGGAAGGCCTGCAACTATTAAGCATTTCAGAATCTTTGGGAGTAAATGCTACATCAAAAATAATGATGAAAATCTGGGGAAGTATGATGACAGAGCAGATGAAGGGATCTTTCTAGGATATGCTGCAGAAAGAAAAGGCTATAGGTTCTACAACAAGAGGCTGCATAAAATGGTTGAGTGTATAGATGTGAGAGTTGATGAGAACAGTCATGAAAATATCAGTAAAAATAATGATGATGATTCTTGTTTGGAAGATACAAATAAAGAAATAGAAAAATAGGTCCAAGAATCCCAAAAAGAAGAATCTGATTTATCAGAATATGAAGAAGCTGAATCGGAACAGCCCACTATACACTCATCTTCTAGGATAACCAGAAAGAATCATCCTAAAAATCAAATCATTGGTGATGGAAGCAAAGGCGTTCAGACAAGAAGGAAGATTTTACCGGAATCAAAACAATCTCATATTGCTTTTCTTTCTACAATTGAGCCCCAATGTTTTAATGAAGCTAGCAAAGATAAGGATTGGGTAGCAGCAATGAATGATGAACTGAATCAGATTGAAAAGAATGATACATGGGAGCTAGTTCCTAGACCAACAGATAAGAACATTATTGGATCAAAATGGGTTTTCAAGAACAAATTAAATGAACAAGGAAAGGTTGTAAGAAATAAGGCCAGATTGGTGTGTAAAGGATATGCTCAGGTGGAAGGGCAAGACTTTGATGAAACATTTGCTCCAGTGGCAAGGATGGAGGCTATAAGAATGTTCCTAGCCTATGCTTGTCATAAAAAATTCAAAGTATACTAGATGGATGTCAAGTCAGCGTTTTTGAATGGAGATCTTGAAGAAGAAGTATATATGGAGCAGCCTGAAGGTTTTTCTCTCACTAATAAGCCTGATCATGTATGCAAGCTAAAAAAGGCCTTGTATGGTTTAAAACAAGCACCGAGAGCATGGTATGCTAGACTGGATAAGTACGTGCAGGATAAAGGATTCAAAAAGGGTTCTGTGGACAGCAACTTGTATATCAAACATGAAGGTGATGATTTGTTGATTGTACTAGTTTATGTTGATGACATTATCTTTGGATGTACTAACAATTCTTCTTTTGAATGGTTTGATAACTCAATGCAATCTAAGTTTGAGATGTCAATGATTGGGGAGCTGTCTTATTTCCTTGGACCCCAAATCATCCAGAAGCCTGAAGGATTATTCATTTCTCAAGAGAAATATCTGAAAGAGATGTTAAAAAGGTTTCAAATGGAAGAGATTACTCCTGTGAGCACACCCATGGCTAGTGGCTGCAAGCTAAGCAAAGAAGATACATCACCAAAAGTAGATCAAAAGGGGTACAGATCAATGATTGGAATCCTGCTGTATATCACTGCATATAGACCTGATATTATGCATGTTGTAGGAATGGTAGGAAGGTTTCAAGCTACTCCCAAACAAAGTCACTTGCTAGCTGTGAAACGCATATTCAAGTATCTGAAGGGTACAATGTCTTATGGTTTGTGGTATCCCAGAAATCAGAATATTCAACTCATATCATATTCATATGTAGATTGGGCTAACTGTGTAGATGAAAGGAAAAGCACCAGTGGTGGAGCATTCTTCTTGGGAGAGTCCTTAGTGTCTTGGCTAAGAAAAAAGCAGAGTTCTATCTCATTATCGACTACAGAAGCAGAATATATTGCCGTTGCTACCTGCTGCACTCAGATCTTATGGATGGTGCAATCCCTTGCTGATCTAGAGGTAAAGTATGTTGAGCCCATTCCCATTCATTGTGACAATACCAGTGCAATAAGTGTCTCCAAGAATCCTGTTCTCCATTCCAAAACGAAACACATTCCAATCAAGTATCATTTCTTGAGAGAACAAGTAGCTAATCAAGCTGTACAGCTACATTATATCCCTTCCAAAGAACAGATAGCTGACATTTTTACTAAACCTCTGCCCACTGCTCAGTTTGAATACCTTAGAAAAAAATTGGGTGTCCAGTCAATGTCTCGATAAATGTCTTAGTCAAATGTAAAAATGATGGAGATAGGGGGATCCATTCTCATAGGGGGGGCATAATTTTTAGACTTTGCCATGGATGCCAAAAGGGGGAGATAGCATTCAAAGTTTACCATCATGTCAAAAGGGGAGATTGTTAGCTAGTTTTTCTGGTCAAGTTGGATGTATTGCCATTATGACAAACTTTGAAGTTTAGATCTAGTAGGATGGAGTTCAACAAAATGAATACTCCAGGCTTCCTATCTATACCGACTCATTTATGCTATGCTAAATTTATATGAGAATATATTCAAACTTACATCTCCATGCTTCGGTGAAAAGGAATGGTACAATGGCTAGGCTTCATCAAAATTTCTTAGAAAAAAACCATGACTTTCCTTGTCCGAGGAGGCTCTAAGTGGTTTGATTTAAAGTTCAAAAATTGTAATTTAAATTACAGAATTAGAAAGTGTTCAGGTCTGCACACCAGACTTAGGAAATTACAATGGTATCAGAGCTCTTTCCTTGGATCATCCTGTGGAAATAAATCTCTCACTAAATAAATTTTCAGCCATGTCATACTATGAGGATGACTATGATGAGTAGTATGAAGAATATTGCATAAGATATGAATAAGAAGAAATCCTCTATGTTGATGGAGGCATACTAAAACATGAATATGATGAAAACTATTGGACATTAGATGGTGAAGAGATCAGATCTGATTCTCCAATGGTTAATAAAATCTTAATAGAGATTATTGAAGCATGTGAGAACATGTCTCACTACTATGAGGACTATCTAGCATTGGGTAGGAATATTTGTGCAAACCTTTCTTTTGGATATTATACTTATTTCAAGTATGGATTCCATCCCAAGCATGATTATGAGAATTATTTCAAGAGCAGCAAGCTATCCAAAGAGGAACCAATTTGTTCCAACTCTCTGGGAAAAGGAGAAGAAGACAGAACCAAAGGTGAAGATTCCTCCAAGCCATCGGCATGTTCGATATTTAAGAGTTTGTTTGGTTTTTCTTCAAATAGATCTTCTAAATATTGTGACATGAGTACCACTAAAGATGAAGTATCTTTAAGTTCCTTGAATAAAAATAGAAAAAAAGTGGAGACAGAGATCCAAGAGGTGAAGTACAAATCAACACAAGGTGGTTGCATAAGAGAAGAGGTTTAAGAGGAATGCAATTCAAGTTTCTTGGTGGGTGATATACGGATCACTGCTCAAGGTTCTGGCTCATGTATGGATGGTAAGACATATTTTGGATCATATACAAAAGAGGTACACAAATAAGATTTACAATCACCTTCTGATCCACATAATGAAGATGAAAACAAGGCCACACTGCTTGGGTGTGAGGCAGAAATTTTGGAGGAAGAGCGGGCCACGATAGTATCCGTACAGGAAGATGGTAATGTTAAGAACATTTATAATAAAAGTTATTATTTTTGTAGCAGCCCTGTACACCTGCAACCATCTGATCCATGTAAAGATAAAAATTCTTCACTTGCATTTGAGGACTACAAAAGGAAGGCCAATTGTGAGGGAGATAAATTCAATCCTATTTTCCCTGTTGGTGATCGTACAATTAGTGCAAAGAAGGGTGATATTGTCAATGATGATAATATGGTGAAGGAATATTTTGGATCAGATCCAAAAGAAGAGGAAATACTAGGTATGAATTCATTATTTGAATTTCCCAATGAAGTGGAAGACAAGCCCCTACCAACTAGGCGTGAACTAGGAAATCTGAAGGAGAAACATCTGGTGCAAAAGGATGCAAAAGGTTATGAATTTTGGACTCTCTTGCAGCATGATGAAGTTGCATCCACATCAGAGGAGAGAATTGAACTCATTGAGAATCCCAATACCACTATCACCATTGTGGAGATCTATGAGCCATCTAGCCTTGCAGGTGGGAAAGCAAAAAGAAAGATTCATAAAGAGAAGTACAAGTCACAGCAAGAAAATTGCAGGAAAAAGAAGGGGGTGATTTTACTCAAGATACTCACTCATTTCCTTGGCCTTTGAAAATGGATGTAAAGAATATTCAAAAGGATTTACACCTTCTACAAGACACACATTATTCAATGGCACACTAGTGTTGGATAGTTTCTTCATTGGAAGATCAATCTTCTCTTGAATCCAAGGAGGAGATGCAGAAGGCATTGTTTGCAATACGAGAATTCTTAAAATTGATTTCTGATAGAGATGATTTGATTGAGGTTTCTAATGTGTTGCATGGAGCATCCTTGAAGGATGAAGAAGAAATTTGCAAGCTCACACAAGATTTATTGACCACCCAATATTCCTTGAAGAGAACTCAATTTGCACTCCAAGAATCCAAGATGGAGATAGAGAAACTTCATGAGAAGTTGAAAAGGTATTGCCTACCCTCCTACACACCATTCAGTCATATTCACAAGGATGATTGCATTCTTGAACAGAGGGAGGAATCTCATGACATGGTGGATCATGAGATGCACTTAGATTTGCAAATGCTTGTGAAAAGATATGAGGAAGAAAATCTTGGCCAAGCACTCATTGAGATTGAGAGGAAGGATGAAGTGTTCTTAGCAATGGGAAATATGCTTGAGGACATTTCAATTGAATCAACAAGAAAGGATGATTATCTATTCATGGATTGGGTAGATAAATATATCACTAAAATAGAGGATCAAGGATGTACTAGAATTTCTTGCATCAATAGAGGGTTGTTTGACATGCATCCTTGGAAGGAGACACCTTATGAAACAACCCTATGGATGGTATATTTTTCTCTAGAAGAGGTGGCTGATCAAATTCCATATGGATCAGAAAATAAAAGTCTATATTCATCCATTGATTGGGTGGATAGAAACATCTTTGGAATGAAGACCTTGGGAGGTAAAGAATTTTATTTCTGCAGTAAATGTTTTGTTGTGACTGACATTGTCTTGACATGTGAACAGAAACAAAGATATAATTTGCAGCCATTGGATACCTTCCATACACACGCACATGAGGTGAATTATATTTTTTTGTGGTTGAGGACTATGTAGACAATTTTTATGAGAACCAAGCACTTGGCCTTTTCCAGAAAAAACTGGAATTGTTTTCTGGAAAGAGTCTCTTCCCAATTGGAGGGTTAGACGAGGATGAAGATTGGGAAGCCATAATTTGGGTGGATGAGTATTGTAGGGTTTTGATCCAAATTTCTACCCACACTTTTATTTCATCCTCATCAAGTGAGAATGAAAATTGGGAGAAGGAATTTTCCTTGTTGGTGCAACAGGAAGAGCTAGAGGCTTTCCTAGGTGTTCATGATGACTTGTGGAATGCACCATCACCCTCCCGTAAGCCACATAGGCACATATGGCTGTCACTTGATGCCATTCAACCACATGTGGATTGGGTGGAAGATTACATGTCACACATGGAGTCTTCTTGCAGAAAAATTTCTGCACATGATCATTGGAAGACAAATAAGCAAGAAAAGTGCCAAGAGAAGTTGTTCAGGAAAACACCTTGCACACAGTTGGATAGATGCTTGCATTATTTTACCAGTGGCAGAGAGTTGAGCCATTGGAAGTGTTCACATAGAACTTTTATTAGGAGTGGCATTCCCTTACCAGGTGGGATGAGGGGACGTTTATTTGTTTTTCCTGCTTGCATTTTTGGAGATGATTGTAATGCATCATCTTATTGTGAGCAGTTTATGCATCCTTGTTGGTTGGATGATTCCTATACTCATTGGGGTTGGACATGGGACTCACACCTATGTATTTGCAGCAACATAATTGTGAGATTCAATGCTGATGTGCATCAAGCACATAATAAACTTTATGTTGGGTGGGGAAATATGACATATTTCCAACTTTGCATTGAGAATTTTCAGTTTTTAGTGCAGTGATATGATTTCCACAGCATGAATGTCATTTCATGTGATGATAAATTTGTATGGTGGATTATAATGTTTGGATACTTACAGTTGAGGAAATGGGATCTAGGCATAAATTGGCTTGACAAGTTGTGTGGGAAGGCATTCTCACTAAAGGGGGTGCAATGCAAGCAATGGGACCCTATAATTGCTTATTTTGGAGACACATTACAGGATGGCTTCATGGAAAAAGTCAACCTTTTTGCACAATGGATTCATGCTCCGGTTCTCCTACATGATGAACAAATTGCAGCACTCTGAAGCTCTTATGCTTGAGGACAAGTAGATTTGGGAGGGGAGGACTGTCATGTCCCCATATTTTGGGACATTAAAAGTGTTGACCATGATGAAATTCTTAGGGGCTCAAATTGACATTAATTATTATTCCTAGGAAAAATATTGCTAATAATTCTTCTAAGGAATGTATTTAATTTTATTTCAGCAATTTTATTTATTATGCACAATAATGATGTGGAATTAAGGATGCCATTTCAGGAGGGCACATTGGGGAAAGCTAGTAAACTTGCCTTGGATGGAAAAATGGAAACAATGCAAAAGAAGGAAAAAGAAACATGTCATAGTAAAGATAGAGACTATCCAAATTAGTTTCTAATTTGGTGCAAGGATGAAAAGCATGGAAAGATTACCTTATGCACAAACTTGCTAATTACTCAAGGAAGGAGCAGTTTCTAATTTGGACTGAAGGATACAAACATGGAAACATTTACTAATATTCATACTTGCTATTTTTCTCAAGAAGGTCGAATTTCCACTTTGGGTTAAGTTATACAAAGAAGGAAAAATCATTTTCAAACCAAAATTGTTAATCCCATCAAGGAGGGCCACTCATGGCTTAGGAAAAAAATTGGCAAGTGGGTTACTTGTTCAACAGGTGAAGGACTTGCTCAAAAAGTCACCCAAGGTCTACTTAAGGGAATTACCAAATCCATTATTCAGTTTGGTTAATGTATTTTTGTAATTTATTGAAGCTTAAGCTTCATTTATGAGTGGTGATCCTCAGTCTCTTGGGTGATGTTCCCCAAGTCCCTTGTTCTCCTTCTCCCCTCTTCTTCCCTTCTCATTGCAGGTTATATTGGAGATATGGATAAACTCTCATCCATTAATGGACTGATAATTCAGGTTCTGAAGCCATTTCCATTTTAGTGCAGCACATTAGAGTGATTGGGACACTCCTCCATTCGAGTATCAGAGATATCTTCAAGATTTCCTCCTTTTATGAGAGATTGATGATATGAAGTGATGAAGAGAGATAGTTGGATATATTACATTAATTGAGGTTATTATCAGTCCCTAATATTAGTCTCATAATAGTTCCAAAGTTTCTATAATGTTCTAATATTTTTCCATTACAATGTCTACCTCCAATTCTAGTTGTCTAGCCTTGTAATGAAGACAAAATTAATGAGTAAAGATATGAAACTACGGTGAGATTGAATTCAGTCATTAATTATCTAAAATAATTTATTCTTACCTTTCTACAAGTATTACATATTTTTTAATATATCCGATTTAGTCTGGAGAAGCATTTCCACACCCTAGCTAGAAATGCATTGAAAAATGACTAGTTTTAGATTTTGAATGAGTTGAAGGAATTAAACCTTTATTATTTTATTTATTTTACTTCTGAGAATTCATTAAATTCACATTGAACACCTTCCATGTCTGAATATGATTTTTATTAACCTTCTCCATATGCTTGGAAGACCCAGAACCCGAGCCTAGAGTGCAGTCCAAGGGACTAGTTTCCTAAAATTCCCAAATCTGTTATTTACCTGCATAAACCTTTGTATACTGTAATATAAATTTATATAATATCCATAATCAATTTACCCAAGCCCCTGGTTGAAAAAGGTTGAACTACTCTTCCTAGTTTCACGGTTTGGCTGCCCAAAAGTGTGGAAGTAGGTTTCCGCATAGCGGATTCTGAAACCTAAATGGAACAAGATATAAATGTGTTAGGGAAGAGGAAATTATATGTCTGAAATATATTTTGTTTCTTCCCACTACTCATTCCTCTTGCCTACAAAATTTCCTAGAAGAATCCTGACTTTCCATGTCCGAAGAGGCTCTAAGTGGTTTGATTCAAAGTTAAGAAATTGTAATTTAAATTACAGAATTAGAAAGTGTTTAGGTATACACACCGAAATTAGGACATTACATGATTATCAACAACCACTTCGGTTATTAAAAGTTCGCTCAGTGAACTTGATCTTCACAATAGATAGACAAATAGTTAGAAAGGGTTTGAAGCCCTAATCTAAAAAAACTATCACTTTCAAGTATTTTTTGTGTAAACAGATTGAAGTTTCAAGATCTATCATTTTTGTAGAAGGATATAAAGCCCATGATTGATTTTATAATAAAGGTTCAACTTCAGGGATTTATGAGCCAATAATGCTTTCAAGCTTCTCATTTTACTTATTCATGATATAAGCTCTTTTGTTGTGATCTGTTCAACCATCATCTCTTTCTTTACTATGTTTATTCTTGGATGTGCATTTAGGTCATTTTTAGATTTATTAAAAAGCTGATAGTTGTCATCCTATTGGTTTATTAGTGATATTTGAATTATAAATACCATCCTTAGTAGGATTTAGCCATTTATATGCATGTGTTATGTGCGTAAGTCTGCTATCCTGGTGATTTCTCCATCCCTGCACCTTATTGTCAAACTTTTGAGAAAATTACAACTAAAAGCCTTGTAAACAAGTGAGTTTTATGCATGCCTTGAGATTGGAAAGGTTTTATAGGTTGACTGACTTGACCCATATCTGAAAACCCCAAAAAACATTGTAAGTTACCAGGAATCCTGGAGCTACAACCTAGAGGAGTTTCCTGGAGTGATAACAAAGTGGCGTCATTGCTGGGGAGAGGAGATTGAAGCTCAGCTTCCCTGGTGTTATAGCTGATTTCACCACTCCAGGTGAATCACACTTTGTATGGCCTTCCCCTGTCCCACTGCAGACTCCTTAGACCCCTTGGACCATTTTTTGTCCTTTGATGTTTCCCTGACCATCCCTAAAAACATGTGAAAAATGATACACGTGACTTTTAAACCTATAATCGCGTACATATGCCGGTTTGACCACTAAAACCGCATACATCGGGATGTGTACAAAAATCCAAATCCTTTTTTAGTTTTCCTTGACGTGGATCTGACTCACTTGAATCCTGGCCTTCCATATGCCTTGAGATCTCTTGGATTCGACCTTTCATTACCCCTTTGAAAAGATATATAAGGAACTCCTTGGTACATTGAAGGCATAAGAGAGAATTGAGAGAAAAGAAACTATAGTCCATTGTTTCCAGAACTTATGCTTGAGTCTGCATCCCTTTTTCCCTTGGAGCACTTTTGTGTTCTTCCCAAGCTTTCCTTTTGCTTGTGAGCCTGCTATCGAGAGATGGAGGATTGAAGTGGTGGAGGCCCAAGTGGGGGATTCAATTTCTCTGGTTCGCAGACGTGTCGACAGAGGTTGTATCTTGTAATCTCTGATTTATATTAATAGAAATATCTTTTCCTATCCAATAATTTATGTTTGAATGAATATTTTATCCATTGGATTATGTCAAATGCTTATACATTATTGATTATATATGCTAGAATAGATCTAACACCATGATATATAGAATGCTTGTATTGTTTACTTGTTGTTGAGGAAGTAATCTATCAATTCAAGCTAAAGTTGGAAAGCTCAACGGGGATCTACTTCACCCGTCCGAAATAAGGTACGAGGTCCGATCCTTTAGTGTTAGACATTTAATTTCTATTGCATATTGGAAAGGATTAATTTCTAGATTCAAGCTGTCTGTTGTGGTACTCCAAGCCATAGGAATTTCTCTCCGTAACAGAATTGGCAACTCCGCTGGGGAGTTCCTAGTAGTTGTCCTTTGGGGGTTGTTATATCGGCATTCAATGAATTTGAATTGCTCTTTCTCTCTTGTTTCTGTGTCGGGTTTGTGGGCATGTTTTCCTGGTAGTGTCTGATTGGTGTGAAGTTTGTCTCAGCCTGTCTGTTTGCCTTGATTTTATGCACCTTTCTTCCTGTACACAAGTTTTTAACTCACAGTCGCGTATACAAGCAGGTTTCTCTGTGATTTCCGCGTATACACGCGGGTTTACTACGAATAGTCACATATTCCCTTAGTTTTTCCTTTTTGTAGAAGTTAAATGGTTGCTGGGTGAAGTTTGATGTTTACTGAGTCTCCTTTGGCACTGCCTGAGTCTATTTATACCTCTGTTTCTGACCAGAGACGTTTTTTTTTAGGCTAATTTTTTTTTATTTTTTAAAGAAGGTTCTTGTCATGGCATTTTCGATTTTTTGTTTGAGATTAGTGCATTAGATTTCTTTTACCTTAGTGCTTTTCTTGAGTGTTGTTTGAGTGTGCTTGCAAGGTCTAGGGGTTGTAGAATCATTCTTTTGCTTTTTGTATCTCATTTTATTTCAAAACATCCAAAAACATTTGCTTATCATCATGCATTGCATTTTGCATTTTGCATTGTACTTGTAGTAGATTTGCTTTGGAGTATTAGTTAGGATTTCATATAGGAAAGCTTGTATTCATCATTTGAAGAAAAATTGTGCATTTCATGTAGTTCCATGCCCTGTTTTCATGGACACAATGCATTTGCATTGATTGTTAAGTGTGCATTTTACTTCATGTTGTGTCATAACACCATTAGTTGCACGACCATATCCCTCTTTTGAGTAATAAATCCAATTAAAATCAATGCTTAAATTAAAATGAACTACACTCTTTTCTTTTATAGGGTGCACCAACAAGCTTAGGTTTTAAGATCTTGGAATAGTTCATTGTGAGTAAATTCTCCAAGATCACTAAACAACAACATGTATGTGTTTGTCCAAATGAGTGTGTGAAATCCTTGGTATAACGAGTGTTTCTTAGGATCCTCCTCTCAAAAGAGAGTTAAGCACGAGGCAGTGTGAGCGGTTATTGATTGGGATGACCCCTAGTTATAACTTACTAGCACTGGAGATATTTCCAGGATTGTATTCGTATTTGGGGGCTCTTTCGAGAATTTTGGGCTTCACTACCCTGCCCATACGGTCAATCCTGCCTACGAATGTCTGCCTAAGAATTGATTATATTGAGGTGACCTTAGTGTCCTTACCTAGGATATCGAGGGGGTACTTTGCAGGGGTTATTCTGCGAGTGTCCCAGATAGGTTGGGGTCGGACAGCACAGTCGCTTTACGCGTTGAAGCTGAGGGCCACAATAATTGGTTGCGTACCTCTGCTTGTTGTGTATGGGAGTCTCAAGCCTCTCCTAGGTGAGACATACCTCCTTCATTCGGGAGCTCACTTATCCTACCCTTGATTGCTTGCATTTGGATTTAGATTTTATTAGTGATTGCTCTATGCATGATAGCTTTCCTAGGGTTTGTGTAAATAGAGAGTCTTTTCTATTTTTTGAGTCATTATGGATTTAGGTACGGTTCCTCGTCGTTCTCATCATTTAGTAGGACTTCCACCTTCTAAATCTCCTACTCCTTTGGGAGAGAGACCTAGACAGTCTAGGCGAACTACTTTTCACATTGATTCACACACCATAGGAGACCATCTAGAAGGTATTCCTGAACCACCTTCTCCCATCCGTGTAGACGATGGGGAGTTTACTCCTACTTACGATCCTTCACCCGACTTGGATGAGTTAGGTCCTGTGATTTCTGAGATAGGAACCTTTGATGATAGACCTACTCACTCTAGGGTTGATTCCCCATTGACGCGTTACCGGTATGGAATGCCAGAGGATACTAAGACTAACACTATGGTAGTTATGCTATGTCTAGTTTTCCCACACATGATTTGGCATTTCATGTCAAATCTGATTTTGAGCCTAACACTATGCCTGGGGGCACTCTAATTCCTTACCATGTGGAGAGGTTTGGGAGCACTAGTCACATTGCAACTTCCATCTCAGTGGTGGAAGTTACATCACATATTCCTCCTAGGTCTAGGGTTAGTGATCCTATTAGGATACCAGATTCGAGACAAGTGACTAGAGGGAATAGTACGTACTTGATCACTCAGATCCCTTCGTCCTCTGTCTCTAGTTCTTCAAATTTTCACCCTCCACCTCGTTCATGTGGTCCTTCGGGCTGAAACGTTGCTATGAGTTATGTCCGTACTGCAGTTACTATACCAGTTGTGTCTCAGCTTCATGTACCACCTGTTGTTTCAGAAGGTCATGCTCATACTTCTAGAGGTCACATTCCTATTTCCGGAGTGTATATTCCTACCTCCGGAGCATACGTTCCTACTTATGGAGTGTCTCATGGAACATCTCATGCGATGACTTATGGACCCTATTATGGAACGCAGTATGGACAGGGTTCTTTACCTTATGGAGGTAGGTATCAACAACCTGCTTATTCTATGAACTACGTATTTATAGCTCCTAATAGTAAAGGTCCACTACACTATGGTGCTTCCATGCCACTCTATACGGGTCAAACAGGAGGAGGGTACTATGGCCCTGGACAGGGTGGTAATCTGACCTATATGAATCAGGGAGCGGTCCATAGACCTCATCATCCTAGGCTCCCTTTCCTCTCTACGTTGAATCTTCCTGATTTGTCGAGATTGACAAACGATCCTATAGCTCATGACCCGGCTTGGCCGACTGTCCCTACTAAGCTTCCCTCAGACATACCTAAGTTCGAGGGCAAACCGGGAGAGGATCCAAGTGAACACATTACTACGTTTCACCTATGGTGCTCTTCGAATTCCTTACATCAGGACTCAATCCATTTGAGACTATTTCAATGCACCCTTATAGGGCTTGACATGAAATGGTATATAGAGTTACCTAGGGGAGATTTCGCTTTGTTCGACGACCTTGCGATGACTTTTCTTAATCACTTCTAGCTACCTGTGCGCTATGACGTTGGTACTGAACTCTTGTCAACATTTCGGCAGGATAAAGCCACACATATATTGGATCATATTCAAGAGTGGCAGAGACGGAAGAGGTTAATTAAAGCCTTTATACCACTGGAATTCCTCCTTGAATGGTTCCTTAAGTCGTTATTGTCGTATATAGTGAAGGATGTTTCTACATCCGGAGTGCAGAATGAGGAACAAGTGATTTTTAGGGCACAGGAACTAGACTTGATTTATGCTCAGTCCGATTTGTTATATGACATTATTCCCAACGCTCCGCGTTCTAGTTTCGACCCCAAAGTCAAACCTGGACCACATGCCAATGGAATTGTGGGTTGTGCAAGTGTGAAACCTACAGATTCAGTTGCAAAACAATTTAGTCAATTGTCAATCAACCAATCTGCTTCGGGACAAGCTATGGCTTTGTCTGAACCTGCCCAAACGGTGACTGTACTTTCAGTACAATCGTCGGACCAGAAGGGTAACCAGCAGCCCTGACGGATTCGAAAAAAGGGTAAGAATAATTGTAAGGGTGGGAATAAGAATGAGAATGATAATAATAATGACAAGAATGGTCGTAATGCTAGGGGGAACAAGCAAGCTAAATGTAAGGTTAAGTTCGCTTGCAAGTTGTGTAAGGATGATCACCTCACTTACTTGTGCCCTCGTATTGATGAAGCTTCGAGGTTCTTGGCACAGGGCCTAGCTGTGCTAACTAACCCTTTACGACATAATAAAAATATAAACTTGAAGTCCCATGACCAATCTGGTGGTGATCAATATCCGCCAGAGGGTAGTGGTTTTGGTTGCATTAACATGGTCCGTGCTGCGAAAGTTGTGACCCGTGCGAAAGATTATGGTTCATCACAACCCAGCCCAGGAAAAGAACCTGATCCACTAGGGTCTCCTTTGAGTATACAGAAACCTATGGATAAAACTGAAGCTACACCTCACATTCCTAAGGGAGTCCTTAAGTGTTCGAGGCATAATCTAAATGCCCGTGCTACCCAGAACTATTCAGTTGTCGAGGATTTGGGCCACGCTCCTTGTGTGATGTCTACATTGGAAGTGCTTCAGAGTTGTCCCTCACAAAGGAAGGCGTTTCTTTCTACCCTTGGTGTGAACGATGATGATTCTTCATCCGTGATTAAATTTGAAGCCGTTTGACTTCAACCTTGCTTTCCTTACTATGTGTCTCTTTTGATTCACGTAGAATGTCTTAATATGATCGTCAAGCGCATTGTGATTGACGAAGGCGCTGCTGCTTCTATGTTGTCTTTATCATGTTGGAAGGGTTTAAGTTCCCCTGAGCTGTCTAAATCAGTGACCATGTTAACTGCGTTCGATGGGATATTGTTTAGGCCGCACGACATCCTTCCTTCCCTTAAGGTCTGCTTGGGAAAGAAGACCATTGCGATAAAGGTTGAGGTGGTTGATGCACCCCTCGACTACAATCTCTTGCTGGGTAGGAATTGGATGTATAGTATGCAATCCATTGCTTGTTCCCTATTTCATGTTGTATTCTTTCCACACAATAGGAAGATAGTCACGATTGATCAAACGACATTCAAGAATTCATCTGTTACCGCATCTTCGGGAGCTTCGATCCCGATTGTTGAGCACTCTTAGCCGTCAACTGGGAGTGTGGGTGTAGGCATGTATCCATCCCTCATGGGAAGATTTAGTTGTCCTGCACCTATTCTTATGATAGGTTCTAGTTCTGGTGAGGCTTCAACATCTATGAGATCGATGTCTTTTTGCACGAGTCATATGGAAGATCCTTGGATTCTTCCTACACCGAGTACTCCGAGGGAGCCCATCATGATGGATGTGCCGCTGCCTACAACTATGATAGCTTATCAAGCTAAACTTGAGTGTTTTGCAGAGCCCAGTCCTTTCTCTTCATGAACGGAGGAGGAGGACCCTTATGTGCTGCTGGCATGGGCAGTACAGTCTTCTCATGTGCACGACTGCCTTGATACGGTTTTCCTTTCTGATGAAGTGATTATTGAGGCTATGTCGGGAGTTGAGCCACCATGGGAGGAACTTCATCATAGATCTTAGTTTCTTCTCGAGCTTGACCGCTTGGAGCATGAGGACTTTAGGGTGGTTCTTAGTGTGAGATTTGGTAGTCCTATGATTTTGTTAAGCTCTCCTAGTCAGATGGCTGACGAAAACATGGCAAACATATCTTCAACGATTCCTATCAATATCTCTCGTGATCCTAGCAGGATAGAGAATGTCTATATTGGGGTGGAATGTTCCCATGCTGAGATTCTAGAATACGCCAAGATATTTAAAGAATTCTGTGATATCTTTGCTTGGTCTTACGACGAAATTCCAGGTATCGACCCTCATATTGTCGAACACGAGATTAAGACCTACCCCAACACTAAGCCTGTTCGACAACAGTTGCGTGCGGTGAATCTGAGGAAAGCACCCATGATTAAGGCAGAGATAGAAAAGTTGTTAAAAGCCGGTTTTATCTATCCCATTCCCTTGACGAAGTGGGTTTCAAACCCTGTTTCGGTGGATAAGAAGCAGGGAGTGATCCGCATATGTACTGATTTTTGTGATTTAAATCGTGCCTGTCCTAAGGATAATTTCCCCACACCATTTATTGATCAGATTTTGGATGAGTGTGCGGGGAGCGAGGTTTTTTCCTTTATGGATGACTTTTCTGGGTATAATCAGATACAAATCAAACCTGAGGACCAATATAAGACTGCATTTATTTGTCCTTGGCGAAATTTTGCATATCAAAAAATGCCTTTCAGCCTTAAAAATGATGGAGCTACATTTCAGCGAGCGATGACCTTGATCTTCCACGATCTCAAGTTGATCATCGAAGTATTTTTGGATGACCTTGCTGCTCATTCTCATATGAGGATGCGTCATCCCTATCACTTGAGATCGGTATTCGAAAGATGCGGCACTATTTGGTTAGATTAAATCCCGATAAGTGCATCTTTTGCGTGAAGTCAAGTCATTTGTTAGGATTCATCGTGTCTAAAGAGGGCATAAGAGTCAACCCTTTGAAGGTTGAGGAAATACTTCAGTTGTCTCCCCCGGAGAATATTCGTCATCTTCAGTGTTTGCAAGGCATGGAAAACTTCTTACGAAGTTTTGTTGTCAACTTTGCCAATTTGAATAGAGGCTTCATGCGTCTCTTGAAGAAGGACACCACCTTTTGTTGGGATGAGCAAGCCCAAGAGTCCTTTGATGCACTCAAGCGAACCCTAGCATCGGCCCTAGTGATTAGTCCCCCAGACTATAGCCGTGATTTTCTATTATATGTGGCCGCGTCCTTAGAGACAATTGGTATGGTTTTTCTTCAAGAGGATGAGGAGCTCCAAGAGTATGTCATATACTATCTAAGCTGGAACGTTATTGATGCAGAGATTTGTTACTCTCATGTCGAGAAGCTTGCTTTAGCTACTGTACATGCGGTTCAGCGGTTGAGACATTATATTCTCCTTCGCCAGACCTTGGTTGTATCCCATGTCAATCCATTTCAATTCATCCTCACTCAAAGGATGATTGGGGGAAAGTATAATAAATGGATTGTCATTCTGCAAGAATTCGATATTGAATTTGTTTCAACAAAATCGAAGAAGTCTTTAATTTTTGTAGAGATTATATTGGATTTCCCGAGTGAGGGCGAGGAGTTGGTTTGTGAAGATACGTTTGTCGATGAACACATCTTCTTAATCTCAAATTTATACCCATGGTATGGGGATATCATAATATATGTACAAACATTTAAGACCCCTACTCACCTCTCACGAGATGAACACCGACAATTACGTCACGTGTCTAAGAACTACCTCATAGTGCATAACAATTTGTACCGCCGTGGGGTAGATTCCATTTTACGACGTTGTTTAACTCATGAAGAGGCAGAGGTAGTGCTGAATGATTGCCACAGAGGGGCGTGTGGTGGTCATTTATCTAGGCTTTCTACAGCTCAAAAGATATTAAGAGCGGGTTATTTTTTGCTGTCGATCTTTAAAGATTGTGTAGACGCAGTCAAGAGGTTCCACCCTTGCCAGGTGTTTGCACATAATATGTGCTTGAAACCTGCCCCGTTACATCCCATTATCACCATCGGTCCCTTCTCTAAGTGGGGGCTCGATTTTATGGATTGCAACCCAGCTTCGGCTGGGGGGCACCATCATATTATAGTGGTTGTTGCTTACTTCATGAAATGGGATGAGGCTATGCCTACAGTTAAATCCGACGGTGAGACAGCCACCCACTTCGTATTCAACCAAATTATTACTCAGTTCAGAATTCTGAAAGAGCTTGTCACTGACCATGGTTCGCACTTTCAGAATCGTATGATGGAAGAGTTGGCATCAAAGTTAGGGTACAAGTAAGAGCATTCCTCCTCTTACTACCCTCAAGCGAATGGACAGGTAGAAGCAGTGAATAAATCACTCAAATCCATTCTCCAACGAACCATCGCACAAAGCAAGAATAATTGGCACATCATGTTATATCCTGCTTTGTGGGCGTATAGAACCGTTGTTAAGACTGCCATGGGTTTTTCTCCATGTCAGCTTGCACATGGAGTGGAGTCTATATTTCCAATTGAATGCGAGATTCCTTCTTTGAAGCTAGCGGTAGAACTCTTACCAAACACTTCACCATTGGAGGAGCATTTGGTCCACCTTGGGCAACTTGATGAGCAGCGTCGAGATGCCTTGGTGGCTCTAGGAGTCAATAAATGTCGCGTAAAGGTCCAGTACAATAATTCTGTTCATCCAAGGAGGTTTAGCGAGGGATACTTGGTCCTTTTGTGGGATCAACTGAAAGAACCCTTGGGCACCGGGAAATTTAATCCTATGTTGCATTGTCCTTACGTTCTCAAACAGGTCTTAGAGAAGGGTGCTTATGAGTTAGTGGAATACGAAGGAACAGCCTTGGTGGAGCCCAAAAATGGGCTCTATCTCAAGAAATACTATGCATGATTTTCAGCCAAGGCTGGTTATTATATATTATTGTACATTTTTGCATAGTTAGGTCTTTTTCTTATAGTGATCGGGTTTGTGATTAGTTTTTGTTTCTTTTGGTAGATGTCAATGGAATCTTCCACCTACATAGGATTCACGGATGGTGCGAGCCATCACACTCAACACTCAGCCTCTGCTGCTTGGGTGATTTATACTCCTATGGGTCAGGTACTATCTTCAAAAGGCGTATGTCTGCGGCCATATTCCAACAATGTTGCTGAATATAGTGTTGTTATTGAGCTTCTACAGGATGCCATTTCACATAGCGTTCTCTCTCTTGAGGTACGTCTTGATTCGGAGTTAGTAGTGTCACAGCTTAATGGTTTGTAGCATGTTAGAGATCCGACGTTATTAATCAGATTCTTACGTGTGAGATTATTAGAATGGCAATTTGACAATATAACATACATACACATTCCAAGAAATAATAATCAAGTTGCTGACTCATATGCTAACTACGTGTTAGATTGGCATTTGTTTCATTCACATTAAATTAATTACAAACACAATTTTTACACATGTAAATAAATAAACCGATCACCATAAAATTTTATATAACATCCAAAATGTGGTAATATATAGTTTCATGATACAAAATTGGGGCTCTCAAGCCACCAACATATAATACACGGTAGTACAAAATGTATACACTCCCAGGTATTCAATCCTGTGGAGGAGGAGCAGGGTTGTGATCATGGAAGGTCACTACGGTTCTAGCTAGCCATTGAAATAATCACACCCATGCACGTGGTACCCCCACCACCTACCGCTGCATAGCCTCAGGAAATTCCTTGACTTGCGCCATGCGAAATCTATGTGTCAGTCTCACAAAATTGGTATGAATGCTCTGGAGCGTCCGCTCCGCATCCACACCTGTGATGTCATCTCCTCTTCCCCTCCGTCTATGACGAGGGAAGCCTTCCGACCACCGTGGTCCCACATCTGCACATGAATGGTAGATGTCACTATGTATTGTCACAAAACAATATGTCTTTTGATTCCATATAATCAGAAAACACAAAAAAAAATTAAATAACTCAAAAATTAAAAAAGAGAGGGTCGAGATTCGTTACCTATATCGCCATATGCCGATCCTGGTGGTAGCAGCATGTCTAGGTCCCCCTGGAAATCTATCCCTGCATAGGGGTAGTCATCGATGGCAACTATCTGTCATCACCACCACGGAAAGAAGTCAGTTGGATAAGGGTTGGCCACCCTACCACCCCCCATTCTGCGCATAGCATCTTCCCAACGTCGTTGGGCCGGATCTCCAACCCTGTGAAGAGGAACGTCCACTCTAGGGCTCAATCCTAGAACACGCTCAAAGAAAAACGTGGTCAAAATACTGCTGAACCTGAAGTTCCACACTCTACCTACCTTACACTCACTGAGATGATTTTTCATGTTGCTCAGTAGTGTAGTGCTCTAGTCATAAATCATGGGTCTCATGCACTCCACTGCATAGAACATCAGAGGCCGTGAGGCCTGGTGGAGTGATGCCAAGCCTGCTATCCTGCCCAATGTCAATAGTATGGCCTTTAGGCCCAGCACCTGTATAGTGTTGGTAGGGACCTAACTCCCCACCTTCTCTGTGTCTGGATAGTATTACACCGCAATGTACTCGTCTATAGTTAGGCCACCTCCTGGCCCACCATGAGAACGAAGGTTCACCGCTTCCCCTCGTCTAGATAGCCCTATAATGAAGTATATGCCCTCCACCTCTATAGTGAGGAACATCCCATCTATCTGTAAGGACTCTGATTCTGGATTCCAATAATCCACCAGCATCTATAATAGTCTTGGTTTGGCCCTCAAGCCACCAAGATACCAAAACTTGTAGAGTCCACATGCACGTAGAGCTTGTTGAGCCATTAGATCGACCCTTACTACTTACTCTACCTCACCATGTTCATGCTCTCTCCACTCTGGGACCATCATGCATAAGAATTTGCAAATTTTTCCATTAGATTATTGAAAAAACCTTATGCGCGGCCTCATACGTGACTGTTCTCAAAACATCCGTGTATGTACACATATTTGGGGGCATTTTCTGCGTATATCCAGCCCTATACGCGGAAAAACCCTCGATTTCCACGTGGGCCGTAGAGCTCTTTTTAGTTTGGCCTAGAAAGATTAATTGACCATGGAATTTGATAAAAATTGCATTGAAATGGAAGAGAAGAGCATGGGTAAATACCTGGAAGAAACGGTAGTGGATTCCACCGGTTGGATCTCCTGCAATTCACTGTTGAAAATCTGAGCTCAAATGGGTAAAAGTTTCAAATTTATAATATTTTGAATTGTTTACTATTTATAGAAAATTTTCAAATATTTGAAAATTTTTACCCCCTTTCCTATAGTTTCGACATTTTCTAACCATTTTGGACAGTTTTTGACATAATTCATGATGTAGAGGACCTTTTTCAGTGTCGTTTCAGCTGTTGGATTGACTCGTTCGTGTCGATCTCAGGTATCATATCTAAACTAGAATATAGGTTAGGTTTCATCACTGTTTGCATTTTGCATGACCTTATGACCATCTCATCATGACCTTAGGTACGAACCCACTCTATTATGTCATGGAACCTTCTTTTTGTTTTAGAAGTGGCATGATATGAGTGGTAGAGATTCACCTTACATGGGTACCCTAGTTAGTGCCTTATTTGAATTTGGTACCCATGCCGATGTTTTCTCCTTTAGGGTGTGGGAGTCTATTGTATAGTACCGCCGTGACATTTCGCAAGAGCCTCATACTCCTCTTGATCTTGTGCTGGCCTATTTCCCTCATGACTCTCTCATATCAAGTTGTTAATGCATTATCATGAGCTTTGCCTGCCTTATTGAGCTTTATGCCAACTCCCCTGACATTGCATTTTAGACATATATCCTGAGCTTATCTCATGTCTAGCCATGCAGAGCCATTTTTTATATCCTTCGCGGCTTGTTTCCCTTTGTACCGGGAGGGGATTTTCCCCCGAGTGTTGATATCCTACACATGTATCCTTGCATTGAGCATAGGTATGTTCCACTACTTGGAACTAGCTTATTTTTCCTTATGACACTCGTCTCCTCCTAGTCTGTAACTATAAAGCAATTTTATTCTTTTTCAATATTTTTAAATAATTGAAAAAGTCCAACAAAAAAAAATCAAAAAAACAAAAAGCCAGACAAGGAAAGATGTTATCTTTGGCAGCTGTCGAGTCGTGTCTCCTTTGAATAGAGCACTGTATATTATATCCATTGGTTGGGTTTATAGTTTGACTTTAGGAGCTATACTCATTTATCTGATTTTATCTCCACCAACTGGTTAAGCTTCCAATCCCTATGGAGCCTCTATCGATGCCTCATGTGTCGCAGAGATGTCCCAGTTTGTATATCGAGTCTATGCTACCGTTATTCAGTCACAATATGCGGTTATGCTCTTGTTCGAAGGAAGTTGAAGCCTGAGTCGGCCATTCCTCAGTTATGTTGACTTTGCATGTCAGCCATTCCCAATACAGTTACTGGTTTGTGCACCTTATTATCAAGTCCTTCCACAACATACAACTTTGCTGAGTACCTCGTGATGGATGATGGGGGATGCCTTAATGCCCTCCTTCCAACAGATTTCATCCCATCGACTTCAGATCATTTATTCTGGGATTAGAATCTAGAGTCATTTTGAGTGCCTTGAGACTTGCAGTCATCAGTGGCAGGTTCTCTTGCCATCGACAGTCTTTGGGAATACATCAATGTCCCCTGATCAATGGATCCTCTCAAGTGTTTGACCTCAACACATTTATTCACACTTGTTATTTTTCACTCTAGTACCTTCATTTCCATTTTCATTATCGGTGGGTGATCTCACGTCTGTTAACGGTATACATCAATGACTGGTAATCAGATGATGGACTACTATGTTTGACCTTGAAACCTCTATTCACATAGTAGGACATGTACTCGTAGTAGTTTGTGTAGAATACCTTCCAGATTTGTGGCATCTCTTATATGCTACCTCCTTGATCATGCCAGTGTTCATGAGATTTCAGCTCTCTTGACTTGATTTCAATATATGTGAGATATTTCCAGCCACTATGGAGATCGTGATTTGTTATATATCTTCAGCCACTATGGAGATCATGGTCCTTTGTATATCTTCATCATGGAAATTCTGATCTATGTATATTGCACGTGGCGATGACCACTTATGTGATATCTTGTATCATGCCTATTCATGGCCATTGTACTCTTATGTATCTGGGACTTCTATATGTATTTGCAGTTATGTGCAGAGTTGTATTATTGTACTATGCTGATTGGGTGGCTGGTCTTCCATTTGGGATCCTTCATCACTCCACTTCTGGGATGGACTTAAAATGTATCTCGGCCATCGTATGACCCCTCTGACCTCACACATTAGGGGGCATCTATTACAGCTGATTTCACCACTCCAAGTGAATCACACTTTGTATGGCCTTCCCCTATCCTGCTGCGGACTCCTTAAACCCCTTGGACCATTTTTTTTCCTTTTATGTTTCCCTGACCATCCCTAAACACATGTGAAAAATGATACATGCGACTTTTAAACCTATAATCGCGTACATACGCAGGTTTGACCACTAAAACCGCGTACATCAGGATGTGTACAAAAATCCAAATCCTTTTGGAGTTTTCCTTGACATGGATCTGAATCACTTGACTCCTGGCATTCCATATGCCTTGAGATCACTCAGATTTGACCTTTCATTATCCCTTTGAAAAGCTATATAAGGAACTCCTTGGTACATTGAAGGCATAAGAGAGAATTGAGAGCAAAGAAACTATAGTCCATTGTTGTCAGAACTTATGCTTGAGTCTGCATCCCTTTGTCCCTTGGAGCACTTTTGTGTTCTTCCCAAGCTTGCCTTTTTCTTATGAGCTTGCTATCAAGAGATGGAGGATTGAAGTGGTGGAGGCCCAAGTGGGAGATTCAGTTTCTCCGGTTCGCAAACGTGTCGACAGAGGTTGTATCTTGTAATCTCTGATTTATATTAATAGAAATATCTTTTCCTATCCAATAATGTGTGTTTGAATGAATATTTTATCCATGGGATTATGTCAAATTCTTATACATTATTGATTATATATGCTAGAATAGATTTAACACCATGATATATAGAATGCTTGTATTGTTTACTTGTTGTTGAGGAAGTAATCTATCAATTCAAGATGAATTTGGAAAGCTCAACGGGGATCTACTTCACCCTTCCGAAATAAGGTACGAGGTCCGATCCTTTAGTGTTAGACATTTAATTTCTATTTCATATTGGAAAGGATTGATTTCTGGAGTCAAGTTATCTGTTGTGGTACCCCAAGCCATAGGAATTTCTCTCCGTGAAACCTGGGAGATGACATAGATCCATGCTTTGAAGATAGACAAAGCTTGGACACTATTATGGCTGTAATCATCTATCTAGCGACTCCCTTGATATAAGGTGGCTTCAAGAATACCGAGTACCAGAGAAAACCCAAAGGGGGCACCAACAACATCGATTTCAGATCCAGAATAAATTTTGAGGAAAGCTAGGCCTTTACTAAGACAGACCAGCAGTACTACACAAAAAGCTACATCAGGTATTTCCCAAAATATTTCTGTTATTATTTCTTCTGCTGAAACTCTTAATTCCCAGGAATTTTTAGATACATTAGAAAAATCTAGGGGTTGGGCATCTTCAAGCACTGTTTCTTGTGAAGATCCAATCCCTGGTGACTCCACTGGGATAAGTATACCACTACCTTCTCTGCAAGTATCTTCATCAGTGCTATCTTCCACAACCCTATCCATACCCATTTCCAATATGGCTTCCCCTCAATTGACCAAGATGGAAAGGATCCTGGTAGCTAGGTATGCGCCCTTAATTCTGCCAAATCCTCTCGCAGCCATGCCTACTGGGGATTATCTCAAGTATATGCCTAAGTTTATAGGGGAAGGGGATTTCACTGCTAAAGAACATCTAGAGGATTTTTATAGCTATGCTGAAAATATTAACATAGAACAAGAAGATGTATGGACTAGGGTGTTTGTGCAAATCCTAGATGGCCAGGCTAGGAAGTAGTTTAAGGAATTTCCTGTCTGATCAGTGGCAGGCGTAGAGGCCCTAGATGACATTTTCCTAAAGCATTGGGGAGAAAGGAGGGAACACCTCTACTATATCACAAAATTCAGCAACATGAAAAGAGAAAATGGGGATTCTATCTCCAACATTACCAAGAAATTAAACAATATGTACAGTAAGATCCCTACCAAAATTAATCCCACTGATACCTCAACTAGGATAACTTATGCAAATGCCTTTGACTATGACTTCTTCTTACTTCTCAGAGAAAGGAGGTATTTTTCCTTATCACTCATGTAGGATGCTACCCTAGAAGTAGATTCAAACATTCTAGCATCTCAGAAGGTCAAAGGGAAGATAGACAGGAAAAAGTAGCCAATAGACTATAATGGGGCTTTGGCATCAGAGAACAAGATTGACAAAATGAACAAACTGTTAGACAAATTGACTGCTAAAATGTCTAAATTGAAGGACCAAGGACATCTACCAGTGAGGGTTAAAGGGCTAAGCGACCTTGCTCCTCGAAACCCAAATTTTGTTCCTTATAGAAGAGGAAACCCCCCAGTTCAGATTCTCAGAAGGGAGAGAAATCAAGGGGAAGATCAGAGGATAAGAGCTCCATTTCAAAATGTTGGATTAGAAGAAGAGCCAGAATTCATTGAAGACAAAGGAGAAGCTGAAGATAATATCCACTGCATGGAGGATGAGGTGGACTACTCTTTTCTGACACAAGAAGAATATGAGGAAGCCCTAATTGATGACCAGATCACTGAAGAGGCTATCTATCAGGCTAATGGTTAGGGAGGTTACCAACTGAGGTCTAGGTTAGTTTCTCCCCTCAGGAAGAATGTTGTACCTGTCAAGCAGCTTGCTGCACCTGCTAGAAAGGTTGTTGTTTTACCAAAGAAAGTGGTTGTCCCATCCAAATCATTGCATAAACTAGCACCTTCAGCCACACCTGATCAAGTCCAACTCAAACCTACAGCTCATGAGGTAAGGTTTCCAGATAGGCTACATTATTCCTTCAACCTCGAGTCTGAAATTCAAAAAGTGAAAATCCCTTTCCCTTTAATTAAGCTAATGAAGAATGATGCATTCAAAACCTCCATTCTGAAATCCATTCAGCCCAAGGTGCACATTGACACTAACTTTATGAACCTGCAAGATGACAAGCCTGTTGTAACCCTAGGCCCCATGGTCGAATACCTAAAGGACTCCTACCCACAATTCTATATATCCTTGAACATCCATGATAAAATCCTCCATAACTGTCTGTTGGATTCAGGAGCCTCTCATAACCTAAGCCCAAAGGTTGTGATGGACAAGATTGGCCTCAGCATCACCAAGCCCTACCATGATTTATTCTCCTTTGACTCCAGGAAGATAAAGTGCTTGGGCCTCATCAAAGACCTCGCTATAAACATAACACAGATACCTTCGAAAAGCGTAATGATGGACATTGTAGTGGTTGATATTCCTCCAAAATTCGACCTCTTGCTGTCTCGGTCATGGAGAAAAAGACTAGGTAGCACCCTTCAGATGGATCTCACATACACCACCATTCCCATGTTCGGAGGAGAAACTAAGAGACTGTACAGGGAAAATCAACTAGTGTACATTATAAGCAAGGAGAGTTTCTCAATAAATCACCCCATTTACACGATGGAAACTGATTTTAGGTCTTGCATTTTGCAAATAGATGATAATCAGCAGACATAAGTTCATCTCACTGAGCCCACCCATCTGTAGCCTGAAGAAGTCACAACAGCGATCTGGACCATGTATTTCAATGGGGATAGCGCTCAAAACTCAACAGGCACGAGTGTAGTTTTGATCTCCCCATCTAAGGAAAATATTCACCTATCTTATAAGCTTGATTTAAAAACCATGAAAAACATAGAAGAATATGAAGCCTTTCGGCTAGGAGTTAAAGCTACGAAGGAGATCGGGATCATGTGCGTGAATATTTTTGGAGACATAGATCTCATCATACAGTAGGTCAATAACACTTTTCAGACAAAAAATATCAGATTGAAGGCCTACAGGGACGAGGTATGGAAACTAAGAGACTCCTTTATGTTTCTTGAACTGTCATATATTCCTAGGGATTTGAATCACCTGGCTGATTCCCTAGCCATCTCTACAAGTTTGTCCATTCCTCATTTACCCCCTAAGCTGAGCTATGATGTTCAGGTCAAGTACAAACCCTCTCTACCAAACAATGTAAAATTTTGGAGGGTGTTTGAGAATGATGAGGATCTTAGTAAATTCCTTCAGTTAGTAGATGAATTCTCCGACATACACATAGACCAGGAAAACCTTAACATGGAGGAATCCAAGCAGCTCAATTTAAAAGATAAAGTGCCTGAGCACAATATTGTCCAATTTCCCAGCAACTACATACCCCAAGGTCTAGTAGCACTGGAAGAATTGTTTGATCACAATGACATCCCTCTCAAGCCTGCCAAAAGGTAGCTAGACCCTGCTATCCAAGAGCAAAACATAGGTAGCCAAATCCATCCTAAACTGATAAATCTTTCCACTGGGTTGAATGCTGATCAAAAGTCTAAATTTTGCAGCTTGATAAAAGATTTTGCTGATGTTTTTTCCTGGGAGTATAGTGACCTAAAAACTTATGACACCAATATCATCCAGCACAGAACTCCTTTGGAGAAGGACTCCATTCCTTTCAAACAAAAGATAAGACCCATCAACCCTCTCCTATTACCAGTGATTGAAAAAGAGATCCACAAGCTCCTTAAAGCCAAGATCATAATTCCCCTTAGATATTCCAAGTGGATTGCAAACCTGGTAGTAGTAAGAAAGAAAAATGGAGAAATCAGGTTGTGTGTGTATTTTAGAAACCTGAACAAGTGCTCCAAGAAAAACAACTATCCACTGCCCAATATGGAACACCTAGTGCATAAAGTCTTGGGGGCTAGAGTTATGTCCTTCCTTGATGGCTTCTCTAGATACAACCAAGTTGTTGTGCACCCTGATGACCAAGAGAAGACTTCCTTTACCACCCCCTAGGACACCTTCATGTATGCTAAAATGCCATTTGGGCTAATGAATGTTGGGGCTACTTTTTAGAGAGCCATGGACCTAGATTCTGTAGGGCTAAAGGATAAATTTGTGCTGATATATTTGGATGACTTAACAATTTACTCTCATAGCCATCATGACCACTTGCAGCATTTAAGGAAGGTATTTCTGAAGTCCAGAAGGTACGGGATATCACTAAACCCCAAGAAGTCCCAATTTGCACTCAATGAAGGAAACATCCTAGGCAACATAGTCTCAGCAGAAGGTGTAAATATTGATCCGGTAAGGGTGGAAGCAATTCAGCAGCTGTCAATACCAAGGTCAAAAATAGACATTCAGTCCTTTTTAGGCAAGATAAAATTTGTCAGGAGATTCATTCCCAATTTCTCAGAGCTGGTAAAGCACATAACAGCCATGCTAAAAAAGGATGCAGAAATCAAGTGGACCGACCAGGCCAGAAATTCCTTTGAATACATTAAGAAAGCCATCATGGAGGCCCCAACCCTAATTAGTCCCAAATACACCAAGGATTTTTACATTTTCTCTTTTTCATCTTATGACACAGTGATAGCTGTACTATTACAAAAGAATGATGAAGGTCTTTATCATCCAATTGCTTTCTTCAGTAGAACCTTGAGAGATGCTGAGCTGAAGTATGACCCAATTGAGAAGCAGGCTTATGCTCTCATAAAATATTTTAAGACTTTCAGAATCTATATTCTCCATGCAAAGGTCATTACGTATGTCCCTTTAGCTACTGTGAAGCATGTTTTGACTCAACCTGACATTGATGGCAAGAGAGCTAAGTGGATTGCCAAACTCATTGAGTTTGATGTAGAGGTGAAACCCACCAAGTTGGTAAAGGGATTAGGTCTGGCCAAAATCATGGCCAAAGAAAATTGTGAACTGATGGGAATAAATTTCACATGTGTCAGATCAGCAAAGGTGTAGACTATGGTAGCAACCGAAACAGAAGTAAATCATGATCAGAATAATAGTCCATCAGTAGCTGAGAACATATCTTCATGTGAGTGGTACTCAGGTATCATTACATTTTTTCTAAAATTAGAAGTTTCTCCTAATGTCACTCCTAACCAAGCGCGAGCTCTTAAGTTGAAATCTATTAAGTTTTGCATAATTGACAAATTGCTGTATTGGACGGATCAGTCTGGAATTTTGTTAAGGTATCTATATAAAGAGGAAGCAGAGCAGGTCATGCATCACTTTCATTCCAGTACATTTGGAGGCCACCACTACTGGAAAACCACAACCCACAAGATATTAAGAGCAGGATACTATTGGCCAGTCCTCTTTGCTGATGTATGCACTTTTATAAGGGCCTGTGGCCAATGACAAAGATTTATAGGGAAGTAGCAGCTCAAATCCTTGCCCCTTAGGCCTGTTACAATGAATGGGCCTTTCCAGCAATGGGGTCTAGATTTCATAGGTGAAGTAAATCCATCTTCCAGTGGAAAGCATAAATGGATCTTAGTATCCATTGACTACTTTACCAAATGGATAGAAGCAGTACCCACCAGAAATTCCACTCATCAAGTCATCATGAGATTCTTATATGAGAACATCTTCAGCAGGTTTGGTTTCCCAGCAAGGTTTGTAACTGATAATGCACCATATTTTAAGGTTGGGGCATTAGTTAAAATGTGTGAATCAATGGGTATTCAACTGGTGCACTCCACATCCTATTACTCACAAGGAAATGGCCTAGGTGAGTCATCCAACAAAAGCTTAGTCAGAACCATCAGGAAATTGCTAGAGACAAATTAGAAAAGTTGGGATTCAAAGATTAAGTTTGCTTTATGGGCTGATAGGGTGACATACAAAATATCATAGGGACTTATCCATTCAAATTAGTTTATGGCACTGAGGCCATCTTTCCTATCCAGCCCATCCTTCCAGTGGCAAATTTCTTTTAGGAAGAGGAGGATGAACCAAATGATATGATGAGAAGGATGACGGATTTTATGGAGTTACACCAGATTAGGGAGAAATTTGTAGGAAAATCAAAAGATCATCAACAGAGGATAAAGGGCATGTTTGATAAAAGTGGAAAGGAGGACAACTTCCAAGTCGGAGATTGGGTCCTCAAGTGGGATGCTGTCAAACAGGACAAGGAGAAACATGGAAAATTTGAATCTTTGTGGATTGTCCTAGGTTCATAAGAATAACACCTTCAAATTGCAAAGTCTGGAAAGTGAATAGGTATTTGATGGCCCAGTAAATGGGCGGTTCTTGAAGCTCTATTTTATTTGAGGCTCTGAGGCCTTATGATTGTAAATTGGTAGATAGTAGGTTGTTTTTCTTTCAAAACAAGACTCCATGCCCAATGGACTAATAAAGGATAGTGTTAATTTACTTAGTTTATTTTAGGGAAAGGCATTTTGGTCTGGGGTTCTTGGGACCTCACTAGGAGGTTCCCATCCCCAAGTAGGAGCCAGATGTTTTCTCCCAAAATAATTTATTTTTGTATGAAGAATTTAATTCATGCAATGAGGGATATGAATGTCACTAATAGTTTTAAATCCTCTACTATTGATAAAAATTTCACAAAGTTGTAGCTTCGGAGGCTTGGGTGAGGATCAGAACATCTCATTAGCCACCGCCAAAGTTGTAGACTACGGCTTCCACAATCAGAAGAACTCTTCAACGATCAGAAGAATTAAAGACAATGTAGCAGCGCGAGAAAGATAAAAGGTTACAAAATGTCGATGATATGAAGAACTAAATGATGTCGAAGTCAAGTATCAGAAAGAAAAAACACTACTTGATAAGGCGTCGAAACTTGAAAACACTAACCATTGACGAGATAGTCCGCTAAGGAGCCGAAACGACGGAAGACGGACTTACTACGGGTTTCGTGATCAGATGAACATTTTGGTGATCACAAGAAGTAAGGGCTATGTATTGACAAGATAGTCCACTAAGGAGCCGCAACGACGGAAAACAAACTAACTACGGGTTCCATGGCAATAGAAAATCATCAGCGATCGGAAGAACTAAGGACTACGGATCGGCAAGGTTAAAGCTAAGCATCTCCATAGTGTCTATGGCATAGAGAACTAAAGCTCCAATTCAAACTTCTACTGACCTTTGATAGCGATGAAATTAGTTCGAAACTTGAAAACACTAATCGTCGCCACAATAGTCCACTAGGGAGCCGCAACGGCGGGAGCCAGACTGACTAAGGCTTCCGATCAATCAATAGAAAATCATTGATGATCAGAAGAACTAAGGGCTATGGATCGATGAGTTAGTCCACTAAGGAGATGAAACAATGGAAGATAAATAGACAAGGCCTCCAATCAATAAATAATCATTCTGATAGTGCAACAATAGGAAATCATCTACGATTGAGAGAGGTAAGAACTACAGATCAACAAATTTAAAACTAAGCTCCCCCACAGTGTCGGTGGAACAGAGAACTAAATCTCCGAATCCTTCGTCAAAATACTTCCAACAGTGATTAAATTTGTTCATTTCACCTTCGAAACAGCGGCAGCGTTTCGGCCTAAGGTGCCGACGGGCTAGAAGACAGAGCTTTCGATTGTCAATGCTAAGAAGATCAGTCGTTGGAACCTTCGACACTGTGGTAGCATTCTTCTTTGAGGTTCTAATGCATTAGTTGTTTTGGCTTCTGTTGTGGTTGTAACTGTTCTCCCCAAATTTCTTAAATTTTGGTCCCCTCCTCTTCATTTAGAGTTGTTTTAATCGCTGGAGTCCATGAATCTTTTGGGCATGCTTTATTTTCAAATGATTTTGAAGGTGGATTGTCAACCTGTCTTAAGGTTTCCGTGTTTGAATTTCGTGATTGGTCGCAGATTTGGGCTGGTTTACTAGCAAATGATAAGTATGATCTTTGTCCTTTGAGACCGCTGTTTCGAAAGTAAAGCAAGTTTTTAACCATTGTTGATTCTCTGACAGTTTGAACACTTAATTTTTCTGTTTGATTGGGCATTAATCTTGTTTGATCAGAAGATGTAGTCTTTCCTTTTCTGCTATTGTGGCTCCCAAATCACTTCTTCACCCAAAGCATGAAGCGTTCCGACTGCCGATGCGTGTTAGCTCTGTAATCGCTTTCCCGTAGTCATTTCTTTTCCGTCGTTACAGCTGGGAAAGTCATTTGGATTCTGCTGTCAAAGTCCTCCGATCTTTGATTAAGCTTCTCCCACCCGCGTCGCGTGACTATAACCTCTTCCCTCCCGCCGTTGCGGCTCTCGAAGTCATTTAGCTTCCGAAGCGTAAAGCCATCTGAATTTCGATTAAAGCGTTTCGCGTGACTTGAGCCCTTGTCTTTTCCGCCGTTGCGGCTAGGAAAGCCTTTTCGCGTCCGATGTCAAATCCTTTTGACTGCCGATTTAAAACTTTCCCAGCCAAGGATTAATCAAAACTCTTTCCGGATCAAGGGATGCACCTGGCCATTTTCTTGTGGATTAGCCGTTTCAGGTGGTTAATTTTAATGTTTAAAACGCCATTCCAATGAATGATGCACAGTAATTGATTACAGGTAGAACTCAATGGACTGTTGAGGCGATCACGGTGTGAAGGAATAGCTTGATCAAATCGAAACCAGCAGGGTCACAAGGAAGACAAAGCGAAGGAAAAGACAAAATCAAAAACAACAAAAATGCAGACCTGAAAGGTCCAGCAGTTACTCAACTAATCATGAACATGCGCAGAAAGATAGAGGAATATGAAGCGTTGGGGAATTGAAAGGTCATAGGTTTGGGGGTAGCCCAAACAGTCTGCTGTTGTAGTTTAAACATTGGAAAGTAGAACTTAGAAAAGGGATTTTTCCCTAGAAAACTTGTAAACCTTTTGCTTGTAAGAGGAACTATTTCATTTTACAAACCAGAAAGTGAAAATTTTACCTGTCGGAGAAAGTGCTATGTGGAATGGATAAATGTGTTTAAATGAGCAATGTTGAATGTGAACTATTTCGTTTTCAGCTGTGTCTCATTAGCTGTAAGAGTGTTCTAATTTCTTGAACCTACGTTCTTGTCTGAATATTCTTCAGTATCTTTATGGTGTTCTTCCACTATGAGTAATGGGATGTTTTAACTGTTGATGAGTTATCTTGTCATGTATACTTTTACTTTTGTTTATATGTTTGGTTTTATGAACAGCTATTTGTGATTTTCCATAACACCTGAACAGTATTGCATTACTCATGAATTAATCCAGCTCTCTAGAGATAGTTTAGGTAGTTTTATTTTATTACTGTTTGTATGACTTAGATGCTTGTGAGTTCTAAGACAAGAGGTAAGAACCTGCGCATCACATTCTGAATGCTCTTTGCATCTTTATCAACCTGCATTGTTAATTAGGCACGTGCATTTCATAATTTAAGTCAAAATACAAAAAAATCGGTGGACCGGGCCGTAACCGGTAAAGCTTTATGTTTTGTACTTGACCTACAGTAGCCGGACCGCAAACCGGATGGATTCCCTATACCAAACAGTCACGGGCTAGTTGGGAACGTGGACTGGGGAGAATCCCTTACTATTGTTGCCTACAAATTTTCAGGCCTCAATATTTTTGGTGCTAGAAGGAGGGCCGCCAGTGCATGGCTGGCCGTGGAAACCCGTTTTCCCGAGACTTTTCCATCGGAAACAGTTATGAAAGTAGTGGACTTCATAATTTGATTCTGGAAGAAAGGAATAGAGAACATCTATATTCTGTTGGCAACGAAGTTGTTAATGACCTGAGAAGACACACTAGGGCATACGTAAAGAAGATTGGAGGGTTGTCAATTATCCCTGAATTTCCTAGAAGAGAATATAAAATGAAAGACCGTCCTGTAGTAGAAGACTCAGTACTGGTTGGAGACTGGGAATAACTTGTAGAAACAGCCTTACAGGAAGTTGTACTACCTTTGAATCAAGAAGGCCCAGATACCCCTTACAGTTCTCCTGCTCACACTCCTGTTGGTATGCCTCCTCACTCTCCACCCCTACTTATGGCAGGCGTAAATGCCAATAAACCACCCAACCCACCGAATCCACCACCTGCATGGAGAACCAGATCGCCTTTAAACCTAACCCCTCCATTACATGATTTACCTCAATCCTTTGAAAATATGTTGCCCAAGTTTGACCCAAATGAAAAGATACTAGTAGATGATCATCTGCAAAGTTTTTATTTGGAAATAGAAGGGTTGAGGGCTGGGGAGTATGAAGATGTAGTGTGCAGACTTTTCCCACATACCCTTAAAGGAGCTGCAGCATCATGGTACTTTGGGTTGCCTGCTAACTCTATCCCTGATTGGGATACCTTCGAAAGAATTTTCAGAAGTAAGTATGCGATTCAAAAGACTCACGCAGCCCTCATGAAAGGACTATGCGCCTTGAAGAAAGAGAGAAAGGAGAAGGTGCACAATTTTACTCAAAGATTTGCAGCATACCTCAAGAATTTTTCTGACGCAGACAAGCCTTCAGACAAGGTCCTGATTGAATATTATACATCATCCTTAGGCCCTGACTTGGCCATGTTTGCCAAAGGTAGGGCCAAGCTTACTTTGGTGGAAACCTATGAAGAGGCAGAAGTAGTGGAGGCCGAAAGAGAAAGTATTGACGATTATCCTAAACAGTCAGGAGAGAAAGGTGGGGGAAGGAAGGCCTTATTGTTTACTAAGCCTAAGGAGGAGAAATCGCCGGATTATGAAAATATGGCCAAAATGGTGCAGAGGCTTTCTAATAAAATCATAGACTTGGAGAAAGAGAAGGAAACACAAAAGTTCTACAGGCCCTATTACAAGAAGAGAGAGGACAACAATCAGTCTCAACCACCTCCTCACAATTCGGCATTTATGAATTTGACAGAGATAGGGATGGAAAATTTTTGCACTTTCCACCAACAACCCCACTCTAAGAAGAATTGTCCACAATGGATAAATTCAATGAAGTTGGTCATGAACCAGATGTTGGATTCTAGATTAACAGAAGAGGGAGATGAGGAAAGAAAAGAAAGTACCACTGCATCGAATGAGCAAGAAGAGGAAACTATGGCTTTATGGAATTTAGTTTCCTTATTTGATGTTGAAGAGGAAAAGACTCAGGGGTACAAGGACGTCATGGAAACCAATGTAACAACAAGGAGCCAAGGGACGGTTAAAGAAGACAATCTTATACTCCCAAAGATTAAGAGGCTGCAGAGAAATGTTAAGAAGAAATTTCAAAATAAATCCTTAGCTGATAAAATTCCAGAATTAACTATTACCAGCTAGGATCCTAGGTAGAATGAAACACAGGCCAAGCCCAATGAGGAAAAGATGAAGGCTGACAAACCTCCCCCCATTGAATAGCAGATGGATTATGACATCGTGGAGGATTTAAAGAAGGTAAAGGCAAACGTCTCACTATTCAAAATGTGTAAGGTGTTGCAGCAAAAAGAAATATTATTGAAAGCACTTGAAGCTTTAGATGAGAAGCTGCCCATTGATAATCAGCCTAAAGAAGAAGAATAAATCAGAGAAACCAGTGCCGGAGGTAAGTTTAAGAGCAAGCATCCACCTTTCCTCCTCACATTTGAAATTTTTAATCACAACGTACATAATTTCCTGGTAGACTTAGGGGCATAGGTCAATGTCATGCCGATATCAGTCTGTAAGAGGCTAAATGGGCAGCCCAAGCCATCCATGTGGAGAGTTGTCCAGTTGGACAGGACGGATGTAAAGGTAATGGGTGAGATGGAGGATGTCTTGATCCACCTGTCATCAAATGATAAAGTATGCCAAGTAATCAACATCGTGGTGGCCGATATACCAGACGCTTACGGTCTTGTTCTGAGCATAGATTGGTCAGCGAAATTGAATGGATATTTCACCTCTGATTGGTCACATCTATGGTTTCCATATAAAGGACGTCTGAACTAGATCAAGATTTTGAGAGAGCCTCACATGAAATACAATGTTACTCGACTTGAGGAGAAGAATGAACCTGTGGATTATGTCTTGGGAAACTATTGTTTTGAGTTGGAACGTGGAAATTACCAAGCAGAAGAGGCCAGCAACACATCAGACACCCAGCCTGATCTCCTTCGATTTTCGCAGGCTGATGAAATTGACTGTAAAATAGTAGACTTAGCAGTAGGAATAGATTCGCATTCAGTAGTTAGTGATTTTTGGACTTTTCTTTTTGATGGCTCTAAGACATTAGAAGGGTCAAGGGCTGGCTGCATCCTGATCGACCCCCAGAGGAATAAACATTTTCTTTCATGTAGATTAGAGTTTTAATGCACGAATAATACAGTTGAGTACGAAGCGATGGTGCAGAGCTTAAGGAAATAAATTGAACTAAAGGTAAGTAATCTAAAAGTTCTTGGAGACTCTGAAATTATTGTGAAACAAATCCAGAATCAAATACATTTTGTTTCCCCTCACTTGAAGGCTTACCAAAATGAGGTATGGGACCTACTTAAATGTTTTAATGCATTCAATATTATTTCAATCCCAAGACTTAAAAATGCAGCAGCTGATCTATTGGCCACATCAGCTGCTAGGCTGGTACCTACTAATAATTGATGCTCTGTTGAACTGCTTTTCAGGCCCTCGGTACCTGATATGATCACCAATATACGAGTGTTCGATGATGACCAATAGATTATAAAATGTTTAACAAATGACGAAGTATTTAAAGGAGCAATTATAGATGATGAAGAACATCAGGACGAGATGAAGTATGATAACTTTATCCCTAAAGGAGTCGGAACGCTAGAAATAATGTTCGATTTAAATGAAAAGTTCAGAAGACCGGCCAACGCGAAGACTCACAGCTCGTCTCTACAGTTCGAGTTGATAAATTTAGGGACTGAGATGAATCCCAAATTTGTGAATCTTGGCAAATGTTGTTCACCAACAGAAAGAGATAAGTTCGTCAGTCTGTTTAAACAATATAGAGATGTTTTCGCCTGGACATACGAATATTTGAAAACATACGACACCAGCATCATCAAGCATGTTGTCCCCATCAAATCCAATGTCAAGTCGTATCAGCAACCTTTAAGAAAAATGCATCTGAAATTGGAACCACTAATTCAGAGTGAAGTGAAGAAATTACTGGATGCTAGAATCATTTTTAAGGTCAGACACTCTGAGTGGGTATCAAATCTGGTACCAATGAGAAAGAAATCTAGAGAAATCAGATTATGCGTGGATTTCAGAAACTTAAACCGAGCTTCAGATAAAGATAACTACCCTATGCAACCCATGGAGAAATTGCTGCAAATGGTCTCATGTTCTAAACTCTTTTCGTTATTAGATGGTTTCTCTGGATACAATCAAGTATTAGTAGACAAAGAAGACATATTGAAGACCACATTCAGAACCAAATGGGGAATCTTTGCCTACAGAAGGATGCCCTTTGGGCTTATAAATGCTGGAGCAATGTTTCAAAGGGCTATGGACATAGATTTCCACGGATTGATTGGCCATAGTGCTGTAGTGTACCTTGACGATATTACAATATTCTCGAAGAAAAGAGAAGAGCACGCCTTTCACTTAAGGCAGATTTTTGAACGCTGTCGAAAGTATGGCATTTCACTCAATCCTAAGAAGTGTGTGTTCGCTCTCACGGAGGGCAAGTTGTTGGGTCACATAGTTTCAAAGCAAGGAATCTCCATTGATCCAAAAAGAATTAAAGCTATTGAACAAATCCCCTTGCCCCATAACAAAAAGGGGATGCAATCATTTATGGGAACTATAAACTTCGTGCGAAGATTTGTGACTGATTTTGCCCAGACTGTCAAGCCGTTGCAGCAGATGGTGAAGCAAAATGTACAATTCAAGTGGACTAAAATTGAGAAGAACGCATTCAACAAAATTAAAACTGTTGTTGCACACGCACCCTCCCTGAAAATCCCAGATTTTGATAAATACTTTATTCTGTACACCTTTGCATCTGATGATTCACTCGCAGCTGTGCTTACGCAAAAGGAAGATGGGGGGGATGAATTCCCAATATCTTTCATGATCACCAGTCTACAAGGGGCCGAAATAAATTACCCAGCCATTGATAAGCAAGCTTATGCAGTATTCAAAGCGGTGAATCTATTCAGGCCTTACATTTTAAAAAATTGAACCAAGGTAATCGTCCCCTACCCGGCTGTAAGGTCCCTTCTGGTTCAGAAGGAGTTAGGAGAAAAAAGGGGCAACTGGGTAACAGCTCTTCAAGAGTATGACCTTGATTTCAAGCCAGCCTCTATAGTGAAAGGACAAGGGCTGTGCAAACTAATGACTGAAAATGGGGACAATGACGAGCACGCCTGGGAGGATGAGGCCGAATTACATGTAATGGATGTTTGCCCATTGTTTACAGCTCCTGCGTCTTGGTATAGAGACCTTGTGCATTACCTGTAGGCAGGGATGTTTCTAGAACATTGGAATTCTAAGCAAAGGAGAGCGCTGCGCCTAAAATCTGCTTCCTATAAAATTGTTGAAGGAGTATTATTCATAAAAAATTATGACGGAGTTCTTCTAAGATGCTTAGAAAAAGAAGATGTGAAAAAAGTAATGGCAATTTGCATGACGGGCCTGCTGGGGAACATTATTCAGGAGATACTACAGCCCACAAAATCCTCAGAGCCGGCTACTATTGGCCTACACTCTTCAAAGATGCACACGCACATGTCAGGAAGCGTGATATTTGCCAAAGGTGTAGTGGAAGACAACCTAAAGCAGCAACACCCCTAAAGCCTGTGATGATCACAGAACCATTCGAGCAATGGGGGTTGGATATTATTGGAGAAATAAAACCAAATTCCTCCCTACAACAAAAATACATTCTGAATGCAACGGATTATTTCACTCTCTGGGTCAAAGTAGTTCCGCTGCGCAGAATAAATCAAGACGAGGTCATCAGCTTCCTGCAAGACCACATCATGACCAGGTTTGGAGTTCCAGTTTTGTTAGTTTTTGATAATGCTACGTATTTTTCATCAATTAAATTAACTTCTTTTGCTCATGATAAAGGGATAAAATTGCATTATTTTGCTAATTACTATCCACAAGGAAATGGCCTGGTTGAATCCACTAATAAAAATATGATTAGAATTATAAAGAAGACTGTGATAGAAAACCAGAGGAGCTGGCACTCAGCGCTACCAAACACCCTTTGGGCTGATAGAGTCACCCCTAAGTCTGTGATAGGAGTGTCACCATATACCCTTGTGTATGGTAAAGAAGCCATTCTTCCCCCCAATATCATGCTCCCATCTTCCATAATGGCTCAAGAGTCTAGGGGGTCGGATGATGAAGTTTTGCAGATGAGAATATGCAATCTTCTGAAAGCAGAAGAGGCCAGATCTAAAGCCAGAGAACGCTTCAAGCAACAGCAGGAGGTAATAAAGAGGTGGTTTGACAAACATAAAGTTGTAACAAAAGACTTTGAAGTGGGAGACTTAGTCCTCAAATGGGATCACCCCCATGATGAGAAAGGAAAGCATACTAAATTCCAGCAGTTGTGGGTAGGCCCTTCTCAGGTTGCAGCAAAGCTTGGCCCTTCTACTTATAAGTTGCAAGATCTACAAGGGTGGGAAGAGAACTTACTAGTAAATGGTTTTGTTCTCAAGCCTTATTTTGCCTGATTTTCTTTGAGTTCTTCTGTCCTGTACATAAATAAGCTGTTTGGTTGTATTTTGAGTCATGTTTTTCAGTTTGTTTCAGTTTAAGTTTAATTGATTTCAATAAGGGGAATGATCCCGCAGTTGCATGGGGAACATCCAAATTTTTTGGGATTGATAAACATTTTGGGCATCAGACTGTGTGTTGCTGTTTATCTGAAAGAACTTCTTCCATTTTAGCAGTTTTCTCGAATAGCTCTGTGTGCATTGAAGTCCTGCTTATGAAATAAACCGGATTCAAAAAGTCTGGAGTACTATGTTGAGGCTCCATCCACTCTACACTTAAAATTTTCTAAGGGGCGATAGCAGAGCACCCATGGAAAGGAGAAAGGTGAAAAGTATGTTAAATATAAATGATTCCATGCCAAGAAATGAATGCCAAAAGGAAAATAAGAGTCAAAAAACTCCTCTGAAAGCATCATACATTAAAGCAAATGCTGAACCATAAGTACTAAATTGCCGAAAGTTCCTCTCCATCCGTGAGCTGAAACATGAAGTACACCACTCACACAAAAGGACACTATGGGATAGAGGAGCCTGAATTAAAATTCAGAAACAAAGGCATGCAGGAGGACTCATATGAAAAGGACAAAAGTCCAAAGGCACAAAAAGTGCTAAAATGGCATGGGAATGAGGAACAAACGAATATTTCTGTTCACCATATTGCTACAATCCTATGGCGTCCAAGCTATCAGCTACCTGAAGACAAAATAATAATGAAACTCATCATCTGGCCTCAACAGAATTTCCTGGACTTGAAAATCTTGGTTTCCACTCTCCCAAATTGGACTATCATCAATAATTAAAGGTACACACTTCTATCATTTGAGAAATCCAGATAGCTGGAAGAATTTAATAGATGCATTTATTGTTAAATAGTCTGTCACTCAAAGAATAATCACCCAAAGATCTAGGTTCATCAGGTAATCGCCAATTGTTGCGGCTGCAACCGTTCTCCCCAAATTTCTTAAATTTTGGTCCCATCCTCTTGATTTAGAGTTGTTTTAATCGCTGGAGTCCATGAATCTTTTGGGCATGCTTTATTTTCAAATGATTTTGAAGGTGGATTGTCAACCTGTCTCAAGGTTGCCATGTTTTCATTTCATGATTGGTCGCAGATTTGGCCTGGTTTACTAGCAAATGATAAGTATGATCTTTGTCCTTTGAGACCGCTGTTTCGAAAGTAAAGCAAGTTTTTAACCGTTGCTGATTCTCTGACAATTTGAACACTTAATTTTTCTGTTTGATCGGGCATTAATCTTGTTTGATCGGAAGACATAGTCTTTCCTTTTCCACCGTTGCAGCTCCCAAATCACTTCTTCGCCCGAAGCATGAAGCGTTTCGACTGCCGATGTGTGTTAGCTCTGTAATCGCTTGCCCGTAGTCATTTATTTTCCGTCGTTGCGGCTGGGAAAGTCATTTGGATTCCGATGTCAAAGTCCTTCGATCTTCAATTAAGATTTTCCCACCCGCCTCGCATGACTATAACCTCTTCCCTCCCACTGTTGTGGCTCTCAAAGTCATTTAGCTTCCGAAGCGTAAAGCCGTCTGACTTCCGATTAAACCTTCTCCTGCCTGCGTTTCGCATAACTTGAGCCCTTTCCTTTTCCGCCATTGCGGCTAGGAAAGCCTTTTCGCGTCCGATGTCAAAGCCTTCTGACTGCCGATTTAAAACTTTCCCGCCCAAGGCTTAATCAAAACTCTTTTCGGATCAAGGGATGCACCTGGCCATTTTCTTGTGGATTAGCCGTTTCAGGTGGTTAATTTTAATGTTTAAAATGCCATTCCAACGAATGATGCACAGTAATTGATTGCAGGTAGAAATCAATGGACTATTGAGGTGATCATAGTGTGAAGGCATAGCTTGATCAAATCGAAACTGGAAGGGTCGCAAGGAAGACAAAATGAAGGAAAAGACAAAATCGAAAACAACAAAAACGCAGACCTGAAAGGTCTAGCAGTTACTCAACTAATCATGAACATGCGTAGAAAAGATAGAGGAATATGAAGCGTTGGGGAATTGAAAGGTCATAGGTTTGGGGGCAGCCCAAATGGTCTGTTTTTGTAGTTTAAATATTGGAAATTAGAACTTAGAAAAGGGCTTTTTCCCTAGCAAACTTGTAAACCGTTTTCTTGTAAGAGGAACTATTTCATTTTACAAACCAGAAAGTGAAAATTTTACCTGTCGGAGAAAGTGCTATGTGGAATGGATAAATGCATTTAAATGAGCAATGTTGAATGTGAACTATTTCATTTTCAGTTGTGTCTCATTAGCTGTAAGAGTGTTCTAATTTCTTGAACCTACGTTCTTGTCTGAATATTCTTCAGTATCTTTATGGTGTTCTTCCACTATGAGTAATGGGATGTTTTAACTGTTAATGAGCTATATTGTCATGTATACTTTTACTTTTGTTTATATGTTTGGTTTTATGAATAGCTATCTGTGATTTTCCATAACACCTGAACAGTATTGCATTACTCATGAATTAATCCAGCTCTCTAGAGATAGTTTAGGTAGTTTTATTTTATTACTATTTGTATGATTTAGATGCTTTTGAGTTCTAAGATGAGAGGTAAGAACCTACGCATCACATTGTGAATGCTCTTTGCATCTTTATCAACCTACATTATTAATTAGGCACGTGCATTTCATAATTTAAGTCAAAATACAAAAAAATCGGTGGACCGGGCCGTAACCGGTAAAGCTTTCTATTTTGTACTTGACCTACGGTAGCCGGACCACAAACTGGATGGATTCCCTATACCAAACAGTCACGGGCTAGTTGGGAATGTTGACTGGGGATATTCCCTTACTGTTTTTTCCTGTGAATTTCTGGGCCTCAACAGCTTCCAATCGTCAACAAGCTAGTGATGGAAAGCGTCGATGAAGAAACCATCCCGACACTATGGATTTAAGACGTTGACACTGTGGCAACAGTCGGGCCTAAGGCACTGATAGGTTAGAGGTTAGAGCATCTGATCGAAAACCATGGTGACAAGATAGAAAAATCCAGTGATTTAAACAAGAAAGGCCACTTCAGTAAACCACCGAAACATTGGCTTTTGGCGGCAATTTTACACTGAACCAGCAGTGGTGATTATGAGCATCCACTTCAGTTATTAAAATTTTTCTCAATGAACTAGATATTCACAATAGATAGACAAATAGTTAGCAAGGGTTTGAAGCCCTAATCTAAAAAAACTATCACTTTCAAGTATTTTTTGTGTAAACAGATCAAAGTTTCAAGATCTGTCATTTTTGTAGAAGGCTATAAATCCCATGATTGATTTTATAATAAAGGTTCAAATTCAGGGATTTATGAGCCAATAATGATTTCAAGCTTCTCATTTTACTTATTCATGATATAAGCTCTTTTGTTGTGATCTGTTCAGCCATCATCTCTTTCTTTACTGTTTTTATGCCTGAATGTGCATTTAGGTCATTTTTAGATTTATTAAAAAGTTGGTAGCTGTCATCTTATTGGTTTATTAGTGATATTTGATTTATAAATACCATCCTCAGTAGGATTTATCCATTTATATTCATGTGTTATGTGTGTAAGTCTTCCAGCCTGGTGATTTCTCCATCCCTGCACCTTATTGTCGAACTTCTGAGCAAATTGCAACTAAAAGCCTTGTAAATGAGTGATTTTTATGCATGCCTTGAGAGTGGAAAGGTTACATAGGTCAACTGACTTGACCCATATCTGAAAACCACAAAAAAACATTGTACATTAGCACGCATCCTTGAGCTACAACGTAGAGGAGTTTCCTGGAGTGATAACACACTGCGACCTGTATAACCAACTGCATCCATGAGTGGCAGCGATGGTGCATCCTATGTAAGATCAATCTTGATGAAAGAATATTCCTTGATTAGTTTTTGAAAAACTTACTAACACCCATCGCTAAGGGTGTCACCTCCGAACATCCCCAAACTGAGGAAGAGGCCATCTAGAAGTCCCAATAATTTGACTTGATCTATGCTCAGTCAGGATACCTTTACACCATTATTCCAAATTCCCCACGTGTCGGCACCACCCACCATGATGCATCAGGGGCATCCCATGTTGCGAACAACATCATAGGATTCGTTTTCCAGCACCAGCTGTACTACGTGGCACCTCTAAGTATGCCATTGAACACAAGCAATACCCCTAGTCTTGCGCAAACTCACCCACTACCCGATTATTCTAGAATGATGTCCCATTTTGGAGCCACGACCTCTTATGTTCAACCAGCGCCAACTCAAAAGACCCATGCATCAACTTGGCTGGCACAACCATATCCAGGATAGACGACCAAATTTGTAGCCCCTCCAACTCCTCCAGCCTACTATGCACCACCCATGCAGGCTGCTCTGACCCCCTCTAGCTTCCCCCATGCCCACAGGGAAATTTTTTACCCAGCAAAATTGTCCCAACCAACCTTCCCCCAATAACCAACAAGGAAAAGGAAAGAAAAACTGAGCCAAGAATTGAGGAAACAACTAGCCACAAGGATGCTTCCAACAGCCAAATCCTCCCAACAACACTGGTGCTAATCCTCCAGCCCAAAATCCCCAACAGCCTAAACCACCTAGATGAAATTCTTTGTTACAGACAAACCATCCATGCAAATTGTGCAACATCTACGGGAACTACACACACAAATTCTCTTTCATGGAACATGCCAAAAAATATCTCCAAGATGAAACTCAGTGGGGCACCAATGTGACATCCCAACCCAATCCAACACCACCGGGCCCTCCACCCATGGTGCTAAAAAACCCATTACCTCTCCGAGGATTGGTAGCAACTGCACCATTTCCCCCATCGGCTCTCGCAACTCCTGTTGTTCCTCCTCCTACACAGACATGTGTACATCACCTGCTGGCCATGACAACTAAAGAGATCAACCCATAGACCAGGAGGAACCAGTACGGATCCACTACCGAAAATTATGACCCATTAGTGATGTCCATATCCAACATAACCAATGCACCTCCTCATATACCTACCCCCCCCATGGATGGGGCAGCTAGAGGCCTGCGATTCCTCATTCGACATGTAGCCAATAATGCCACCGCCAGAGTGGTAGTAAACTATAGCGTCGTTGGTGAGTTGGACCAATCACCTACAACCATGTCCGCTCTTGAGGTGCTCAAAACATGCCCACCATAGCAGAAAGAATTACTAGTTGCACTCAATTTCGTATATCCCTCTGACTCTGTATTAATCACATTCTATTTGGACAACGGAGAACCGAGAATGCCATCAACCATCACCTTCAAGATTTTGGTATCAATTCAAAATTTGGTCATACATCGATGTATAGTCGATGAAGGGGCATCCACTTGTGTTATGTAGACACTGTTCTGGCAGAAACTCAGTTCCCCTACCATTTAACCATTTACCACCACACTATGCACCTATGATGGCCACCCCACCATAGCCCAGGGAATTGTCCCACATGTCCCCATTTCATTAGCTGGTAAGATGGTGTTGATAGACATAGAGATTATCAATGCTCAACTAGACTACAACCTTCTCCTCGGATGTAGCAATAGGTATGCTATGAGGGTTGTGGCATCCACTGTGTTCCACTTCATGATGTTTCCTCATGATGGAAATATTGTGACAGTAGACCAATTAACTTACCATGACCCGTAAGGGACAACCACACCAGGAAATGCATCCCTACCATCAATACCTTAATTGAAAATGCAGACACCCCTTCCATGGAGGCAGTTGACCCTGGCCTGTTCATCGACACTTCCATGATGTATTCCTTCCCGTCTTTACCGCCTCCACCACCACAAAGTGACATGGAGGACTTGTGCATGCTATCATCTAGTAGCAAGGAACCCAAGCCCTGACCGATGCCACACCCCCAGCCACAGCTACTACTCCAACAACAACCACACCGTGAACTGCAGACTTAGCCACAGCCACAACCACAAATGCAATCGCCAAGGAATTACTCAGGCTCTCTCCCAGTCCATACAATTCCTTTCATCTTCCCACCATATGGCATCATAAGCAAGCCTGTTATGGCTTCTTTGAATTTACCAAACTTTACCTTGGGAATTCCTGTGCGGTACCTAGAACCGCACGCCCATCCTTCGATACCCCAATTTGTGCTGACCCCTATCCGACCTATTGAGAAAATGGCACACCCCCCTCCCAGCCCATAAAAACCATCTCTCACACCTACACCAGCCCTGCCCCACCCAAATAGGGATAGGAGAAAAAATGCTAAATCGGAAGCTGAACCTCGACATACTCATCCATGCGCTGTGTACAATGTACAAGGTCATGCAACCCAGAATTGTCCAAAAATCCCCATCCTTCACACATACTTGGATTCTATGGATACAATGGATAATTTTTTGGTCATCATCCTCCCAAGTCAGCCAACAACCAAGAACAAGTCTTTGAGAACTAACCATGCATGCACCCTTTACGGCTTGTATTGACATTATTCTCACTACTGCCAAGACTTGTCCTTGTTTTGAGCTACCCTGAGTAATATTCGGAAACATTCTCTTGAATATGAAATGACTATTTTTTAGGAGATCAACTCTCTGGTTTCTTCCTCTAACACCACAACCATTTACATGGTGGCCACCTCCACTAAGCCTCCTATCTCGACAACCATCAACGATCCTGCATATCTATCTAATCATTGCTTTAGCAATGATTAGAAGATACTTGAGGCCTTCACTACTCCTAAATACCCATAGGACGATATGCACCACCTCTCGTTCTTTATCCTTGAAGAACCTCTGTCGTTGTCAGACTAGTTTTCTATAGAAACCAAGGATTTCATCCACGGGAAGGTCGACTGGTTCAAGAGCCCCATTACGACACCCAAGGCCTTTGAAGAAGGGAACATGTCCAATATCTCACCTACCATTAAGGTTAACATCTCAACCAAACCTAAGATTGTTAAAGAGATCATGCTGGGGGCATCCTGCTCCTTTGAAGAAGTCGCTTCCTATAAAGTGCTTTTTCAAGAGTTCCATGACATCTTCGCTTGGTCCTACACCAAAATTCCAGTATTGGATCCATCAATCATTGAGCACCACATCGACACATGGCCTAATGAGGTGCCCATTTGCCAAAAGCAATGGCCTATCCATCCTTCCAAAGATGTTGCGATCAAACCAAAAATTGAGAAAATGCACAACCAATTTCATTTACCCCATCGCATACACCACGTGGGTTTCAAATCTTATTCCCATCAACAAAAAATAGGGTACCATTCATGTTTGTACAACTTTCTGCGACCTAAATTTGGCATGTCCTAAGGACAATTTCCCAACTCCTTTTATTGACCAAATCATCAACACATGCGTCAGACATGAGGTCTTTTCATTCATGGATGGATTTTCTAGATATAACCAAATCTAGATCTAGAAAGAAGGTCGCTATAAGACTGCATTTACAACCCCTTAGGGCACATTTACATATCGAGTGATTCCCTTTGGATTAAAGAATGCTGGAGCCACTTTCCAGCGTGCCATGACATATTGCTTCCATGACCTTGTTCACATAATATTGGTCTATCTGGAAGACCTTACCTCTCGGTCACAGAAGCGAGCACACCACTTAGACGACTTACAATAGGTCTTCCCTGCAATTTTGTAAGTACAAAATCCACTTGAACCTGCTCAAGTGTGTTTTTTGTGTCCCTACTTGGGTTCATCATGTCCCCCAAAGGAATGACAATTGAACCTGTTAAATTTCAAGCCATCCTTGGCCTCCCCTAATTGTGAAATTTGCACCAATTATAGAGTCTACAAGGCAAGGCCAATTTCCTTTTCCGCTTCATACCGGAGTATGCAACGAAATCCCACGATTTCTTGCACCTTCTTCGATCCAAGATTCCATTTGTTTGGGATCAGCATGCATAATATGCTTTCGATCCACTAAATAAAGCTATGGATTTCACACCATTAGTGTCAGCACCCGACTTCACCCAAAACTTCATCCTTTATGTGTCAGCCTCGAAAAATTCCATCGTTGGATTTTTGGTCTAGGAAGACGATGCTCGTCAAGAGCACATGATTTACTATGTTAGCTAGAAGCTAACTGGCCCCTCTCTGTGATATTCACCTGAGGATAAGACCATCGTCGTCGTCATTTTCTTGGTCCAAAAAATGTGCCATTACATGATCGCAAACCATACTCGTGTAGTGGCTGATTTCAACCTTATGCAGTACCTCTTGAGTCGTCGCCTACTACAAGGCCGTGCGGCCAAGTGGGTAGTCATCCTCTGGGAATTCGACTTGGAACTCATCACCCTGAAAAACACCAAAGCATTTGCACTAGCTATGTTAATGGAAGATCTACCCCCATTGTCCACACCACCACCAATCATGGTTAACCTCCTCGACGAATTCTTCTTCGTCATCACTAGAGAAGATCCATGGTATGGGGGCATCGTTCTTTACTTATGCACCCAATATTTTGCGTCTCATTTAAGCCATGAAGATAGATGATGCATTCGACATCAAGTTGCTTGCTATATCCTGATTGGATATGTTTTGTATCATCAAGGATTCGACACCATATTAATTCGTTGCCTCATGCACGACAAGGCTGAAATGGTCCTTAACGACTGTCACAGTGGATCCTATGGTGGCCACCTCTTAATTTTGGAAACCGCTCAAATATTCTACGTGTTGGCTATTTGTTTCTATCTATCTTCATTGATTGCATCGAGGCCATCAAACATCGTCGGAGCTGTCAAATCCTTGCTGCAAAGGCAAGGACTCCCCCCACGTCGTTACACCCCGTGGCCATAGTCGGCCCCTTCTGTAAATGGGAAATCGAATTCAGGACAATCATCCCTACCTCATCCAATGACCATAAATACATTATTGTGGCCATTGATTACTTCACCAAGTGGGTCGAGGCCATGCCCATGTTTGATTACAAAGGAGAAACGATGACACGATTTTTATTCAACCATGTCATTTTGTGTTTTAGTGTTCCCCAACAACTGGTCTTAGACCATGGTACATTGTTTAAATACATTGTTTGGGCTGAAATTTCAACCATGTTCATTAGAGGAAATTTCAACTCAAAATGGGCCTTTTAACTTTTATTCAAATTCCATGTCATCATGTGTTAGCCAATGAAATTGCTTTAAATTTGAAATACCATATAGGTCTTAAACAAGTTTTTTAATTAAATTTGGGGATAGGTATCATAAAAAAAACTACTTTTTTTGTTTGTATTTTTGACATGTCTCCCTGTGGTTTTACTCAAATTTCGATCGGGAGAGATCGTTGGATGCAAAATTAAATTCCACATCCAACGAGTACCCACTCAACATACTTTTGATGGACTCTTCTACCCCAAAAACAAGAAAGACATGAAAAAATGGAATGATGACATCATCATTCTGTTTTTTCAGGTATTTCTTGTTTTTGGGGTAGCGGGGTCCGTCAAAAGTATGTCGAGTGGGTACTCGTTGGATGCGGAATTTAATTCTGCATCCAACGAGCTCTCCTAATCGAAATTTGAGTAAAAACATAGGGAGATATGTCAAAAATACAAAGAAAAAAGTAGTTTTTTTATTTTCTTCCTCCAAAATTAATAAATATTATTTTATTATTTTCACTATTATTTTATGAGTTCATTTTAGGAGGCCCATTTTGAGTTGAAATTTCCTCTAATGGAAGTTTGAACACCAATTCTCATCCTCCTCCTACCCCTAGGGAAATGGCTAAGTCGAAGCGGTCAATAAAATCATCAAGACCATGCTTCAATGGATGGTGGAAAACCACAAAACCAATTGGCACCACATGCTATTTTCCTTCCTATGGGCCTACCAAAATTCCACGAAGACTGCCACTAGCTTCACCCCCTTACACTTGGTCCATGGAACGGAATCAGTACTCCCTATAGAGTGCCAAATCCCATCGCTCCACCTCATTGTGGAGATCTTTCTCAATACTTCTCCTTTGGAAGAACTCCTCCTCCAACTGGAACAAACCAATGAGTATCATCGAGCTTCTCTCCAAGCCATTGAAGCGGCTAAAAGCAGGTCAAAATCCCATTATGACTTCGATGTCCACCCTCGCACCTTCAGCGAAGGTGATATGGTCTTGGTTTGCGACCAAACCAACGATAAGTTGGGCAAAGGCAAGTTCGAGTCAATGTGGTACAACTTTATTATAGGTACAACAGATCCCATGTCATTTTGACACGGGATCCCAATTATACATATGAATATTACTTAGTAATACTCTTCGTAATCTTAAAGGGTTCCATTAATATTTTTATTCGACTCTTGGGATTCCTTAACTTAACCAAATTTCCAAAAAATCCATGTTTGATTTCTTTGTTTTAAATGCAGAAAGATTGGGTTTTTGTTTGGATTGTTTTAAGATCCTGCACCCCGCAACCCACAAGTTGCGGAATGTGGGAAACCTTTTATTTTGATTTTTCAAACCCGCATTCTGCATCCCACAAATGCAGGATGCGAGAGATTTTTACATGTATGTTTACTTTAGTCAACCCACATCCCACATCTTGTAAGTTGCGGAATGTGGGTTGTGGGGTCATCATTTAATGTTTGCATTTTGGTTTACGTATTTCCGCATCCCACACCCCACATCCCGTAAGATGCAGAATGTGGAATGCAAAGCCGATTGAATAATCTTTTGCTATTTTTCTATTCCGCACTCTGCATCCCGCAAGTTGTGGAATGCAAGTTCCGGAATGATTAATAAACTTGCGATTTCATTTTTGATCGCGCATACCGCAAAATTGATCATGATCGTGTTTTTTTACCCCCATCTGACAGTCTTTATTATTTCCCGGGAATTATAAATAGGATAGCTTTGTTTATGATTTTCACTATTTCTACTGCTATAATTTGTTTTGCTGTGTGATTTTTACCTCCAAAATTTACCACGTGATTCCGACAGTGATTACTACAATTTCAGGTTGGTTGCCAAGTTGCTTTCTCACAAATTGAATTGTTTACTATGCTTACTGTATAACTTGGTTTTAATTTATGGTATAAGTATTCAAAACGACACATGGCGACATCCAAAATCTCCAGATTTACCAGGAGTAAAAACCTTCAGAAGGGCATGTTCACCAAAGACCTGAACTTTGGTGTCTTTTCTAATACTAGCAGCTGAGTGACTGAAACTTATCATTTGGACTGGTCTCAGGTTTACTCAATCTTCGATAACAATGACCTCTTACATTTCCAGAGTGACCAAATTGTTTATGAGAGAATTAGAGATTCTGGCCTGCATATGATTATTGCAAGACCATCCATCCTACCTTATAACGATGCCATTAGGTGGATTATAGACCACACCAATGTGAAATATCGTTCATACAATACCAGTACTGGTTCTTAACTAGCCAATTTCCACTCTAAAACCTTTGTTAGGATTTATGCTCTTAAACCTTTTACATAGCTCCTTGATGCATACTTTGTTAGAGCTGCCAAATCCAAATTCAATTTCAACCAGATGCTTAAATCTTGGATGACTGAACCCCACAAGTTTTCCGAGAGGAAAGATGAATTATACCCCGTTGAATGGTTTAAAGAGCCTTACTCCCTGCTTGCAGCAATGTTGTGTAGGATTTATGGTCTTCCCAACTGTTCCTTCTTTAAAGAAGAATGGGCTCACATCGCTCATCATATTATAACTACAGGTGAATATTTCCCCTAGGCCTCAATCCTATCACTAGAACTTAAGAATGCTATACAAGAGTTCCAGAAAGCCACTACTAAGAAAAATCCCAATTTGTATCTCACTGCCTTCATTGTGGACATCTTATGTGCTGATTTTTGTTACCCTAATTTGGGATGGAGTTGGGAATTATCGGCCCCGCCTATACATATTTATCATTCTGAACTCTGGGATGGCAACTATGTGGCTAGGTTTTATGATATATGTGAAATTTTCCTTGGCTGGGTGTATTTTCTAATTTTCAAGAAAGAAGCCCCTGCGTTCTCACCAGAAGAAAAAGCTCTCATAGCTACTATGGGAGACTGGTATGTCAGTGAATCATTCACCTATATCAGGGTTTATGGTAGTAACGCTACTCACATGTTGCCTAAGGTTGTGCTGGATAGGTTGGTCCTAGAAGAACTCTCATTTAAAATAGTTACAGAAGGGATTTACAAGAAATGTGATGCACCAAAGAGAAAATTTCTGCCCAGGTTTCCTATTACCCTTCGATCCTTGAGTGTACCCACTTCTACTTCAGCATCAAAGCTAAGTGACCACATAATGTCACTTAAGCTTGGTTTTGAAAGAAAAAGGTAGCATGATCCCAAAGGGATCGTCGATTTACACCTGAAGCAGAACCATTTCAAAATAGGCTATTTTCATGAGGAAACTCCAAATGATTTCATTTATCAGGGAGTAGATACATTTTCTGAAGTCCTGGCAAGGGCTAAGAGAAAACAAGAGAAAATCCATATCCTGCAGTATCAGAAGGATATTAGGGACAGATTAAAACATTACAGGTCTATGGAGTTGGACATCCTGGAAAGGATGATGAAAGACAGGGAAGAAAGAGAATCTCAAGCTGCAGAAAAAGAGGCTCTCACATCCACAAATGCATCTGTGCGAACCAGCTCAGACTTGGATAAAGGGAAATCTCCCATGGGAGAAATTCCTCAGACATCTATGGAATAGTAGGTTAAATATTATTTGCATACTTCAGAGCAGATAAAGAAGAATCTAAACAAAATGACCTCAGCACTAGATACATAAGAAGTTGCAACCTCTCAACCTAAAATTTCCCAGGTAACCACTGTGATTGAAAATACTCTACTTGAAAAAACACAAGTTGAGGACAATCCTTTAAAGAAGACAAATATCACCATTTCTATTTCTAATATTGACCTAAATCATTCATAGGAAGAGGAGGATATAATTTCTCCTGTACCTATTATTGTTGAGACTCGTAATGATTTTCAAAATCTCACCAAATGGTAGCAATGGTAATCCTTCATCCTCCCTTCCTCAATCTCAACCCTTTTATCAGTCTACTCCCTCTTACTCCGCAATACTTCTTTCATCAATAATGGCTTTGTCATCATTTTCTGATGGTTCTGTTGTGACACCTTTTATGACCGAGCTCTATCAAAATTTCCCTTTCCTACCCGAATCAATCACACCTATTCCTATGGATAAGCCTATTCCCTCGACTAATGTGAATTTAGTTTTCAAAATCCCTTTGCATATTCCTTCAATTAACTCAGTTTCATACCCTATGGCTGAGAACATTGCAATAGTGTCACCATCATCATTTCTTAAGGCTACTACTGTGGAAGCTTCTGTTCATGACATTTCTTCAACCCCTGAAGTAATTCTTGCTCAGAATGTTACTTCCACCCCTGCCACCTCTCATATCACTATGGATATGCCTTCTCAAACGACATCTCAAAATTCATATTTGATATGCCTTAGCATACCTCCTATTGTTGAGGTCAGAGATGATTTCATTGAATATTTTGTGGTATCTTTAGGTGAATATCAATATAGTAAAGATGAGAAATCAGTGGTAAGACGAGGAAAGAAGAGGGGAAGATATCAGAATGATATGGATATGTCAATGGTAAATGAAGCTGTATGGACACTGCAATCAAGTGACCCACAATCCTATGCTACAGATGCAGCATCTATTCTAGAACCATTCACAGGAGCCAATCTGGATGCTGTCAACTCCTTAAATAGAGAGTTTGATAAACAAAAGGCAGAAATTGTTAGTTTGAAAGAAGCACTAGAGCAGCTCAATAAACAACATGAGGACAAGAAAGATGAACTTCAAACGAAGAATTTTACTCTCAATGTAGAGATGAAAAGAGAAAATAATGATAATGCCACTCTGGTTTAGAAAGTTGCAGTATTAGAAAGGCAAAATGAGGATGCAACTGCAAGTGCAGCTTCATCTTCATTTTCCAAATTTTCCCAAGAAGAGTTTAAGGAGCTTGCTATCAGAACTAACAGGGAACACTTTGATTTGGTATGTGAGTTGTTTAGAACTTTAGCTGATATATTTGAGACTCACACAATGTTTGACAAGATGTCTATGGTTTTGGAAGACCTAATTGAGAAAAGATAGCAGGCCTCAAAAGCTTATGATGAGGTCACACATTGGTAGAGGTACATGAAGAAGAGGCTTGATAATATCACTCTTCTCACTACTTTTCAATTTAAAAGAACTAGAACTATTCTGTGAGCTTGGCAAGACTTGGATGATACAGTGGCTAAATCCATAAGGAAATCTCATGCTATCTACAGTAGAAGATGGTATGCAATTGATAATATCATGACTGATCTATCCTTTCCTACCATGGTGCTTATTGAAAAGGCATGTCCACCTGGCATGATGATCGAGCAAGTTGAGAAATGAAGGGATGACCATGAGGAGAAAATCAAGGAACTGGACCACATCAGCATACACGATGTGGAGCAGTTAATCAAACAACCATTTGCAGTACAAAGAAAGATCCATGTCTACATCCGAGTTTGGCATAAGTTGGATAAGAATGAGGTTGAATATTATAATTGTAATGCTCAATTAGGAATAGAATCAACCACTTATCCTGATATCGAGGAGCTGCTACGAATTTGGAGGGTCTGGAAATATTTTCTAAGATATTAGCCTTGTTTATGTTTTTGATCCCCTTTAGGGGGAATGCTATTTTTTGTAATAATTATTTAAGTGGATGATCTCCAATGTATCAATGGATATTGAACTTTTGACTTTTGGAAGGGGGACTGATACAAGGGATCAAATAGCACTTTAGGTTTTGCCAAGGTCTTTTATGTAATTTGTTACAGAGAATTCTGAATAAATATAGTGTTCCAATTCTTATCTCTTATACTTGGTCTATCAAGGTTTTTTGACATGGTTTTGGTTTTCTTATTCCAAATGATCAAATAGTATTGTGGTTCATTTGCAATTGGTTAATGTGTTTATTTAAATTTGATTTATCTATGTTAATTATTAATGCATTGATAAAACTTCATGAAATTTATTTTATGAACTGTCTTTATCTATTTCTCCAAATGTTTTAGAAGTAAGAGTTTTATAGATTATAAGTTGGTTTTTCAACTAACTTGAGCACCTGCAGGTTATCTTGAATGATTTAATTCTGATTTACTGTTATTTAATTTTTATTAAACAATTGTAATTTCAGCAAGTACAATTATATCTTGTTTACATTTTTGTCAATATGATGAATTGCCTATTCTTCACATAGCTCAAGACAACCTGTAAATCATTCAACACCTTTTCAAAGTAGTTTAGATTTATATTAGGTTCTTCTTCCTAGTTAGGTTTTAGTCTTCCTTTTCTCTTCTTAACTCTTTGTTTTCCATTCTGGAAAATAGATCCCCTTGTGGATCAAATCCATCCATAAGCCAGCAGAGGATTTTAAAGTATCCGTGGGAGATTACCATCCCAAACAGCTTGAGGATAAAACGATACCTGCATGGGATTGTTTGAATCCTTTAGCTGAGTTTTCTTCATGTGTTGCAAGCCTTAAACACCCTAATCATCCACATACACAGTTGGGGCTTCAACAAATGGCACTAGAAGGAGGGAAAACACATCATGCCTAAACGAAATAATCATACATCTCCTCCAGCAAGAGATCCGATCATTACTCATAATTGTGCTAGCACGTCTACCTCAGGGGAATAAGTAGCTCAAGTTTCATACAATGTCCCCATTACCCCTTGACAAGAATAGGATACCCCATCAGACATATACATTCTCATATCACCAATCCTAGGGCCCATCATGGTCGAACAACTGTTGAAGGGTAATTCCCACAACGTTGTCGAGTTTAGAACAAAATTCACTAAAGATCATCCTACTCAGGATTTGCCTCAAATTAGTAATCAAGAGATTCCAAGCCCAGGTGATCAAAACACTGAAATACATCATGACCTTTTCAATGAGCCATCCACTCCTAGGTTAGATCTAGGTTCCTTGTTTTCAGAGTCGGTAACTCCTCGACATAGCATCCGAGTGAGAGGGCCACCCCCATCTCCTCCCTCTTCTTCATCTTCATCTGACGAATCGTCAAATCCTGAATCTTCAAAATCCTCAACATAATCTATTTCGATGGCTGACGATGACATGACAGGCCATGGTTAGACGGGGATGCCATATCCATTTTAGGTGATCAAAACATATTTCCTAAAAACCCCGAGAAGTGGCTTCCAAAATTTAATCCAGATGATCAGATTCCTACTGAATACCACATAAAATCCTTCATACAAGCCATTAGAATTAGAAATTTTATCCATGAGGACATGGTTTGCATACTGTTCCCTTACACATTTGAGGGAAATGCTTCTACTTGGTACTTTTCCTTAGAAGCTAGCTCCATCCCGTCATGGGATGTGTTTTCTGAACTCTTCACTCAAAAGTTTGGGGATGACAAGACCCCAAAGGAATTAGTCATAGATCTCTCTTCCATGAAAACTAAGGGTAAAGAAAGAGTCAAAGACTACAATCGTCAGTTTTCATATTTAAAGAATAGGATCCCGAATACAGTACTTCCTGTTGAGGAATTATTGGTAGCTTATGATATTAACTGTCTCTCGACCCAAATAGCTATGTAGATCAAAAGGGCTCACAAAGATTCTTTACAAGATGCTTTTTTTGAATCCATCCAAGTCGAAAGGGACATGTTCTATCTCAAAGACAACCCTGACTCTTCATCTGAACAAGCATCTACCTCACATAGGAAAAGTGACAGTTCCCTTAAACCTGCTGCTACTAGCCCAGATCCATTCAACATGAGTGTCATTGAGTGAAGTGAATAAGATCCTTCAAAGGATGTCTAATGAAATGGTATATCTCAAAAAGACAAGCAATGAAAATCAATCAAACAATAGAGGATTCAATAGGCCACCTTTCAGGAGGCCAAATCAAACTCCTCAGAATCCACCACCTACAAATCCAAAAGAGGGGTTTACCTCAGAAGATATCTTCTCTGTCTTGAAATCCTTATCTATAGGAACACTAGATGTTCCAGAACCCTGTGTAGATCATTCCACTCAAGAATCACAGCCTCCCCAAGAGGAAGAGGAGGATGACCAGCACGTCAGCTCTGTGAGGTTCTTTTCAGAAGAAGAAGAAGAAGAAGAAGAATATCCTGACACTTTTTTTAACCTAAAATACACACACAATACCAAGTCTAAAGGGCCACCTCCCTAGGAATCATCTCCTCCGATGCAGACCCCTAGCAAAGGTAAAACTCAAACTCAGAAGGACACCCTCATTCCTGAGCCAGAATACAACTTGGAAGAGGATCTTAAAAGAGCCAAAGTAAACATATATTTATTTGATATTCTCAAAATCCCTTCCATAAGGGATTCCTTGCCCAAAAGCATGATCATAAAGCAACCCCAAGAAGCTCAGAATAATAATTTTGACTCCACTTCCCGACCAAACCATCCGAAACCGGGAAGAAAGGGCACTCCTCCCTTTTTACTTACCTTTTAAATCTTTAACAGGAATGTGCATAACTGTATGGTAGACTCAAGTGCATCATCCAATGTTATGCCCCTTTCTATATGTAAGAAACTCCATCCCACCTGGGAAAACTATCCTATTCATATTGTGCAATTAGATAGATCCAAGGTTAAAGTGGTAGGTAGGCTGAGAAATGTTCTTCTCAGGCTATCTGCAGATCCTTGGATTCACCAAACAATCGATATTGTGATTGTGGATATTCCAGAGACCTATGATATGTGGCTGAGTCGGGATTGGTCAGAGAAACTTAAAGGTTACTTTGCTACTGATTGGTCTCATTTGTGGTTGCCTCTTAACAGGAATCCTAATAAGCTCAAAGTTTACAGAGAACCTTTCATGGAACAAACTGTAACTGATCTCAATGGTTCCAATGAATCTGTCTCCTTCTTTAATAATAAAAGTGAACATTTCACATTTGAAACTTTCTTTGGAGACTTACCTACTGATGTATCACCAATAGAGAATGAGGCATAAACACTCTCAGGTAACTCATCTTACATCTATTCCATTCTCTAGCATTGTTGTTCATAATGTATATAATGTAAATACCAATTTTAGAATCGATCCTATAGTTTGGACCTTGTTTTTTTATGGCTCCAGGTCAAAGGATGGAGCAGGCGTAGGATGTGTAATTATTGATCCTAAAGGGATCAAAACCATGATTGCATACAAGTTGGAATTTAAATGTACCAATAATGTGGCTGAGTACGAAGCTTTAGTCCAAGGACCCAGGAAAGCTATCGATATCGGAGCTAAAGCAATTGAATGTGTGGGAGACTCCGAAATCATTGTGAAACAAGTACAGAATCAGATACACTGTCTATCTCCACGCCTAGTTAATTATCAAATAATAATCAGAGACATGACTAATTCCTTCTCAGCATTTAATATTAGATATGTTCCTAGATCTCAGAACTTTGACGCATATTTTCTAGCCAACACTGCATCTAGATTGATCCCTCTCGAAGGTTTGTCTCCACAAACCTTCTCTATCAAATTGATGTACAAACCCTCAATACTCGACAATGTCACAAATTGGAAGGTGTTCGATGATGATCATGAAATACTTGACTTCCTATCAACTCAAAATACCTTCGAGGGTATGGCCATTGACGAAGCCATCAATTTGGAGAATTTCTATGATTTACAAGATAAATTTAGACAAACCATCAATTGCAAGAATCAAAGCTCAACCTTGAATAACACCCCTATTAACTTAGGAACAAAGCACGAACCTCGATTTATCAATCTTGGAATACACTATTCCCTTGACAAAAGAAGAAGTTTTATCAAACTTTGCAGGGAATTTAAAGACGTTTTTACCTGGACATATGATGAGCTCAGAACTTTTGATACTACCGTCATGCATCATAACATCCCCATGAAACCTAATGTAAAACTCTATCGATAGAAATTGAGGAAAATACAACCCAGTCTCGAGCCTTCTGTCAAGAAGGAACTGGACAAGCCGCTCTTAGCTAGGATCATATTTCCCATCCAACATACACAATGGATAGCTAATTTGGTCCCTGTTCACAAGAAGAATGGGGAAATTAGACTCTGCGTAGACTTCAGGAACCTGAACCGAGCCTTTAAAAAATAAAACTATCATGTTCCTCCAATGGTGAAGATCCTACAGAAGGTAGCCAGATCACAGATGTTTTCACTGCTAGATAGTTTTTTTGGTTACAACCAAGTCCTGGTTGAAGCCAACGATCAACTAAAAATTGCTTTCCGAACCCCTTGGTGAATATTCACATACATACGAAAGCCCTTTGGACTAATAAACGTAGGGGCCACCTTCCCGAGAGCTATGGACATAGCTTTCAGGGGTTCGATCAATGATTATATCATCATGTACCTAGATGATGTTACCATTTACTCTAAGAAAAGATAGGATCATTTGTCTGCACTTAAACAAGTATTCGAAAGGTGCAGGAAATTCGGCATCTCCCTCAACCCCAAGAAGTCCATCTTCGTAGTTACAGAAGGTAAGTTGTTGGGTTTCGTAGTTTTAAAGGAAGGTATGATCATTGATCCCAAACGCGTTGAAGCAATATCCAAGATCGGCCTTCCTAAATATCATAAGGTAATGCAGTCATTTTTGTGTAAGATTAATTTTGTTCAAAGATTTGTTCCCAATTTTTCTCAAGTAGTTAAACCCCTGCAGTTTTTGGTCAAAAAAGATGTACCATTTAAGTAGTCCAAAGAACAGAAATATGCATTTGTTGAAATTCGAAAGACCATAGTAGAAGCACCTACTCTCATGTCCCCAAATTTCAGTAAATATTTTATATTGTATACATTTGCTACTGACTTTTCTTATGTAGTTGTCCTCATGCAGAAAAACCATGAGGACGTCGAAATCCCCATTTCATTCATGAATTTGACATTCAAAGGGGCTGAAATCAATTACTCCTAGGTTGACAAACAGGCCTACACAGTATACAAATCAGTGAAACATTACAGGCCTTATCTTTTGAAGTCCAGGACGAAGGTGATTGTCCCTTATGCAACAATTTGCAATGTCCTCGTCCAAAAGGAGTTGGGAGAAAAGAGATCTCACTGGATGATCGCCCTTCAAGAATATGATCTGGATATTAAGCCTATGAATATTTCCAAAGGACAAGGCTTGTGTCAACTCACCACCCAGTCAAACGACCCTAAAAATTAACAAGATGATTGGGAACAAGAAGAAGCTACTCCTACAGGTTTTGTTAATGCGCTTGAAACTATGGCATCTGAATGGTATGATCGCATCAAATTATTTATTCATAATGGGTTTTCTCCTGAAACCCTAGATCCCAAAAACATAGAGGATTAAGGATGAAATCAGCCCCTTATCAGCTTATTAATGATGTTCTATTTAGAAAGAATTATGATGGAGTGTTTCTCAGATTCCTGGAAAAAGATTAGACTGATGATCTCCTGTTTTAATTTCATGCAGGACCTGTAGGCGGACACTTCTCAGGTGATACCATGGCTCACAAAATTATCAGGGTAGGATACTATTGGCCTACCCTGTTCAGAGATGCCCATTCATTTGTCAGAAAATATGATCCTTGCCAGAAGTGTGCTGGAAAAGTTAAGAAACCTGCTTACCCCTTGCAGCCAGTAGCAATCCAATTCCCATTTCAGTAGTGGGGATTGGATTTCATTGGACCCATCAACCCCGTATCCTCATTACAACACAAATACAGTTTAACAGCCACTGACTATTTCACGAGGTGGGTAGAAGAAGTCCCTTTAAGATTGTGTAACACGAACCAGGTAATTTCCTTCCTCGAAAATAAGATAATCACTAGGTTTGGCACCCCCGAGTATCTTGTTTTTTATAATGCCTCATATTTCCAATCCATTGACCTGACCATCTATGCCCTTGAAAAAGGGATTAAGCTTAAGTTTTCTGCTAAATACTACCCTCAGGGCAATGGGCTTGCAAAATACTCAAACAAAAACCTGATAAGCATCCTTAAGAATACGGTGGCTTCACGTCATAAAGACTGGCACAGCCAAATGTACTATGCTCTTTGGGTAGATCGAATCACCCCAAAGGAATCCCTTGGTAACTTCCCTTACTACCTTGTTTTATCGCAAGGAATTTATCCTACTACCTAATCTCACCATTCCTTCATTGCAATTGGTCCAATCCATTCAAGAGAGTGACTCTTCCCCATTACAACAGAGGATTGATTATCTGCTCAAACTAGAAGAGGATAGATAGAAAGACAAGAATAAATTTTACCAACATCAACAGTTGGTTAAGAAGTGGTTTGATGAGAGGTCTTCATCAGATAGAGACTTCTTAGTGGGAGATTTAGTGTTAAGATGGAACAAAAAACACAAAGACAACAAAGAGTACACCAATTTTTAGCGACTTTGGCTAGGACCATTCAATGTTACAGAAAATATTGGTCCTAGTAAGGTTTGACTACAAACACTGGAAGGGGTCGTTGACACCTTCCCAATGAATGTTTTTCTGCTCAAGAAGTACTTTGTTGGAAAATGTTGATTCAACCCTGTACATAGGTTTGGTGTGTTATTTTCCTTTTATTTTTCTTGCTTTTGGTAACTTTTGATAATATCTACACCCTTGGAAATAATGAACAAACAGTTTTCTAAATATTCAATACTCTCAACTGAAGGAAACCTGTCAGTTTCTATCTTTTATAAATCATATCAGGATTTGTTATATTTGAATGATAACCATATTTACAGCATTTTGTATTGATGCCCTCTCGTCCAGGTTAATACATTCTACATGATTTACTCTGATGATGATAGTTGTGGAAGAAAAGGTTCACCCTGTCTAAGGTCTCATTAGGGCACTGTGGCATATCTTCATAGCTTGGTCAGTCATGCTCTTTGGGTTTCAATTATGTCCATGTATCTTATCATGTGGATTACAAGATGAGGGGTCTCATCACGAGCCAACTCATTAGGTTCATAGGTGCTCAGTGGAATGACATATTTGCAATTTAATATGGGGAGATGGCTTCCAATTTTCTGGAAGATGGGATATCCTATCACAAGTCAGCTTATTCATGATCTGCAGAGCATCAGTGAGTAATGTTGCCTACACATGGACACCAAGCCATGGAAGTGTCTTGTAATTCATGTTTGATATTAAACCCCAGTCAAACCCCAAACAAGAAAGCATTGTACATCAGGAAGAGGGGGTCATGTATAACGCCAGCCTCACTACGATCATGGGCTTGATGTTGGACTGAAACTATCACCAAATGGTTCCCAAGCCATGATATTTTCTTTCATCCATATAGCTGGAATACAAGAGGTCTCCTTACCGAGATGGCTTGCTCAATTTCCATATCAGGTTTGTGAATGGCACTAATCACCAAAACATGGGGCAGTGGTCCTGTGTTAATGCAATCTTGCATCTAAAAAAAAAAAGGAAAAAAAAAGGGATAAGAAAAAATTATGGTTTAAGAGGTTCTGTGTAAAAATTTAAAAAAAAACCAAAGTGGTTAAGGTATGACTTTAGGTTCAGCTTTAAACTACATGCCTATGTCAGCCTCAATTCAGATGACCCTATCTTCCAATGACATTTGAATCAGAGTTGCATCCTTTTAAATGACCATGGATGGGATTGCATCAATAATTTAAATAGTTTCTAGTTGGTTACATTCTTATGTTAACATTTATTGAGAGTTAATCATTTTCCCACTGACAGTTTAATTGGAAAAGATTATTGTTTTGCAGAGATAACTGGTTCTTCCAGCCAGTCGCCATTTGTTGTAGGTACAATAGATCCCATGTCATTTTGACATGGGAGCCCAATTATACATACGAATATTACTTGGTAAGACTCTTCGTATTCTTCAAGGGTTCTATTAAGATTTTTATTCGACTCTTGGGATTCCTTAACCAAATTTCCAAAAAATCCATGTTTGATTTCTTTGCTTTAAATGCAGAAAGATTGGGTTTTTGTTTGGATTGTTTTAACATCCCGCACCCCACAACCTGCAAGTTGCGGAATGCGAGAAACCTTTTATTTTTATTTTTCAAACCCGCATCCCACAAATGCAGGATGCGGGATAATTTTTTCATGTGTGTTTACTTTAGTCAACCTGCATCCTGCATCCCACAAGTTGTGGAATGCGGGTTGTGGGGTAATCATTTATTTGCATTTTGGTTTGCGTATTTCCGCATCCCGCATCCCGTAAGATGCAAAATGCGGAATGCGGAGCCGATTGAATAATATTTTTATATTCCGCACTCTGCATCCCGCAAGTTGCGAAATGCAGGTTGTGGAATTATTAATAAACTTGTGATTTCGTTTTTGATCCTGTATCCCACAAAATTGATCTTGATCGTTCTTTTTACCCTCATCTGATGGTCTGTATTATTTCCCGGGAATTATAAATAGGATAGCTTTGTTTACAATTTTCACTGTTTTTATTGCTATAATTTGTTTTGCTGTGTGATTTTTACCTACAGAATTTACCATGTGATTCTAACAGTGATTACTACAGTTTCAGGTTGGTTCCCAAGTTGCTTTCTCGCAATTTGAATTGTTTACTGTGCTTACTATATAATTTGGTTTTAATTTCTAGTATAAATATTCAAAATGACACATGGTGAAATCCAAAACCCCCAGATTTATCAGGAGTAAAAACCTTCAAAAGGACATGTTCACCAAATACCTGAACTTCGATGTATTTTCTGATACTAGTAGCTGAGTGACTGAAACTTATCATTTGGACTGGTCTTTGGTTTACTTAATCTTCGATAAAAATTACCTCTCAGATTTCGAGAGTGACCAAATTGTTTATGAGAGAATTAGAGATTATGGCCTACATATGATTGCTGCAAGACCAGCCATCCTATTTTATAACGATGTCGTTAGGTGGATTATAGACCACACCAATGTGAAATATCGTTCATTCAATACCAGTACTGGGTCTCAGCTAGCCAATTTCCACTCTAAAAACTTTGTCAAGATTTATGCTCTTAAACCTTTTACACATCTCCTTGATGCAGACTTTGTTAGAGCTGCCAAATCCAAATTCAATTTCGACCAGATGCTTAAATCCTGGATGACTAAACCTCTCACGTTTTCTGAGAGGAAAGACGAATTATACCCCGTCGAATGGTTTAAAGAGCCTTACTCCCTGCTTGCAGTGATGTTGTGTAGGCTTTATGGTCTTCCCAACAATTCCTTATTTAAAGAAGAATGGGCTCCCATCGCTCATCATATTATAACTACATGTGAATCTTTCCCCTGGTCCTCAATCCTGTCACTGGAACTCAAGAACGTTATAAAAGAGTTCCAGAAATCCACTGCTAAGAAAAAGGCCAATTTTTATCTCACTACCTTCATTGTGGACATCTTCTGTGTTGATTTCAATTACCCTAATTTGGGATGGAGTTGGGAATTACTATCCTCTCCTGTACTGTTATACCAAAATCCTGTCACCATCATGTGATAAGACATTTGACATACCTACTTGCCCTGAATCCCAGCTTATGAAGTGGAAACTAAACGGTTTTTTATCAATATGTCATATAGATTTCTAGCATCGCACATGCCCCTTTATCCAAGAGTGGTACCCCTGCTTGCACTGCCTTTCATCGGTTGTCCACAAGCGATGCCACTACCCATTACCCTTAGTCCATAGGTGGTTATTACCAGAACCACTCTGTCATAGAAGGAGAAGCACAGTACCCTGGGTAAAAAGGGAAAAGAGAGAAGTTTCTTGAGACTTCTAGATGATAAGCCTCATGTACTGCCTTATCCCTACTGTTGTGGGTTGGTTATGCTTGGGATCCCTCATCCTAGGATCTTAGAGGCCACCTCACCCACTAATTTCTCAACCATATCTATCCATTAAAGCCCTATAAATATAAGCTCATAGCCATGGTTGAGGAGAGAAAATTTGAAGGTATTGTTATATTGTTGGATTGATTTTGGCCCAAGATCATTTGGAGAGAGCATAGAGAGCTAGAGTCGGAGCTTTTGGGGATGAAGAGTTGGTTTCATGGAGATGCATGTCAACACTAAGGCTTGGTTGTAAACTTCTTCATATTTATAATGCAAGTTGATTTCTGTCCCACATATGATGTTGTTGTTGTGATTTCACATATATATGTTGCTAGATTCCTTAGTCACTAGCATAGATTAGTAGATCATATTCTGGTTGCTTTGATTTGTTTCATGTTGAGATTTTTTGCAGGTACACAGGTGAACTGTTAAAGCCTTGTATTCTAGATATCTACAGTGTCTAAGGAGAGTCTTCAACCTTTGTCCTCTATTTGTTCTGGATCTGAACCATTCAGACCAGTGGAACACCTTGCTGTCCACAGGAGGTGAAATATTCTAGCTAACAAATCTGGTGACTCCGTTGGGGAATAAAGTATTCAGTTGTTCTGATCTTCCTCAGTCTGCAACTCTTGTCTGAATCCAGGATCTATTTTCTTCATCTCTTGTCAGTCAGATCTACTTTCTGACTTGCTTTATTTGGGTTTGAAACTTCCAGATCTGAGTCATTTCAGTCTTTTATGCTCTGTTTCCATACTCAATTCAACAGTATTTGCCTTGATCTGGTCTTTTTCTAACTTGATCTATCGTTCTCTTTGTGTTTTGGATTTTTACAGGGAACTGCACATTTTCTGTTGGCAAGGAGCAGTGCCACCACCTGAGTCTAGTTATCCATACGCAGTGCCACTACCTAAATCCAATGAGCAAGGAGTGGTTCTGGCTCAAAACCGCCTATCAGCAGCTTCATCTGCGTGGTGCCAGGTAGGCCCTGTTCCAGACTTTGTATTTTGATTTTTGTGTGTTTTTGGATTACTTTTTGATGAAAATGAAGTGTACTTTTGAAAAACAATGCTCCCTCACGGCCGAGAGGGGCCATGAATTGTGTATTCTGCAATCGCTTTGAGTGTTATATTCCCTTTGCATTCAAAGAGAGTTTGTGTTTCTTGCAGTAGATTCTACATTATTTTCTTTGCTTGAAACCTCTTGCTATTTTTTGTAGATATTATTCATTGGAATTGGAAATATACATTTCATTCTCTTGAGTAGGCTTTGGTTTGTTTTGGACTTAGAAAGCATGAGTGATCCATGTTGTTTTGAGTCTTTCTTTTTGTGGGTGATTCTTGTTTCCTTTTGCATTCTGATTCTTTCAGTGCTTGGTAGGAAAGATTGGTTCTTCATTTGCTTGTCTGTTTCAAAGAGAAGTTTTAGTTTTCTCTCTCCTTTTCTTTATTCGCAAGCATGTTAATCGATTTTCTTCTTGTTTTGTGCATGATTGTTTGAAATTCTACATCTTACTTTCATTGAGAAGAAACATTTGTTTTCAGCTTTGTGTGCATTAGAGTTAGAATTGTTTGGAAACGTTAGTGAAATCATCTTTTCGTTGAGTTTTTATGTGTCTTTTTCAAGCATGAAAAGATAGGAAACATTTTGATTTATGTTATATGTTCTCTAGATCTCTTCCTTATTTGCTTTGAATATTGGTTGGGGTGCATTGATATTTCACTTTTTGTTTGAAAAGATAGAATTGCATTTGCATTTGGGTGTGCATTTTTGGGAAGAAAAGTAAATCTCTCTCCCTCTCTTAGGTAGAATTTCATTGAAGAGGAAACTTGCATCATCATATAGATCAGTGTGCATTTTCTTTAATTCAAGTTTTCACTCCATGGTTCCACCTAAACGCACAAGATAAAATTAACGGTAGTACTAGGTTAAAACTTTTAGCAATTTGAGTGATAAGTTAGAGACGTGTCCGGGCGTCGTTAAACGTAGGAGCTATCATTATTTGTCATCATTACATCCTAGGACTTGTGTGGTTCTTCCATGTACCATTGATATATCGAATGGCCTTTTGCATACCCTTGAGGTATATAGAAAGGTACTTCATGTACTCGATTCTATATCAGAAGAACCCTTGTGAACAATTATGCATTAGACAACACTACTACCGATTTGAGCTCCCCTGTACCTTGGGTATATCAAGAGACCCTTTTACGAATCCTCAAAACATCTGAGTTATCCTTTTGGCCTGTCCTGTGAGGTTCCTGACTCTTATCCTCTCCTTTCACATGTTTGCTTGTTGCTTTTAGCTTGAGTAGTACTTGCTTATGAGTGGTAGTTAGGATGTTTTTAGAGAATTTAGAGATGGCATCCTCATCTGGTACTACCACTCCCTTTCTAAGGTGTACCTTTTGTATTCCCTCCAAGTGAAGGTATTGGTCCTCCCTTTATTGCCACTCTAAATATTCCTGGATTAACTATAGGATTATGGGTCTGGTTGTTTAATATGGTAATTCTTGTTGCACCTAATGTTTGAAATTTCACCTCTCCTTCGAGAGAGGGTCAACCTCAACCTAATCCTACTCCTTCTTTGTTGGTTGTGGCTTCAGCTCTTTCTTCTTCTTCGCTTGACCAAAGCTCTATGGTTAGTAGTCATGTGGATAAGAAGAAGAAGAAAGGGAAGATTAAGAAGAAGAAGGATAAGAAAGAGAAAAAGCAGCAACCATCTACTCTTGATGGTGCTCGCTCTAAGAGAACACTCGAAAAACCCAAGTTCCCTTGTAATCTTTGCAAGGGGGACCACCTTCTTAAGGAGTGTCCTGTTCTCTCCCATGTACAAGAAGAATGGTCTAAAAGATCCAAACAGTCTATGTCATCAACCTCTGATCATCATGTTGATGATACTCCCTCAACCAGTGACCCATTGGTAAAAGGTCGTAAGGGTAAAGTCTTGTATCCTTGTTTGATATGCAAGGCTATGCATCATACTTTTATTTGTCCAAGAATGGATGAAGCTTTGCGTTGGTTGGAAAATATTACTGATCATCAACAGGTGATTCCAACAATTGATAGTAAGTTATCCCTCGATCACCCACTGGTTGACCAAGTGGTCGATTCAGATTTATCTGTGGTTGATCCCACTCTTCCTTCAGAGAGTGAAGTTAAAGTGGTCAAGCCGATGTCATTTCCACCTGATCCCGCTCTTTCATTAGAGAGTGTTAAGATTGAAGTAGTCTCTTTGACCAAATCTTTGTCATGTTATTCTCTTCCAGTAGAGAATGAACTTAAACCTACACTACTACATTTTGATCCAAAATCCGACGGTTTTTTCCGACGGCGCGTGGATTTTTTATTTTAACCGTGCCAAAAATCAGAAAGATTAAATTTTTTTTTGAAATAATGGGCATAAGCGTCGCTTAAGCGACGGTGCTAAAATTGCTATCCTCCTAAGTGTCGCTTAAGCGACGGTTTGCGTCCTAAGTGTCGCTTAAGCGACGGTTTGCCTCCTAAGTGTCGCTTAGGCGACGGCTATAAAAAGGTAGGCATGAGTCAAAAATTGGAAGAGTTCCTTAAAAATGTTGCATCCATGGTAAGGACAGAGTTATAGGATGCTATTCAATTAAAGTTTGAATAAGAGGTCAAGGAATCCTCTAATCTCATTTGATCCTTCCTACTTGCATGAATCTGTTGGAGTTAGTTGTTGTCAAACTTCCCATAAAAATACTAGTAAAATTTTTGTTATACAATAGGTGTTTTGTTATACATGGACTCTAACATGTCTTATATAGGGGAAAATTGTTCAACCTTTAACCTTTTTTTTCTTCTAAAACTACACTATGACATCCGTAAATTCATAATTTTGGGTTGATATTAGAGAAAAATAATTTTATTCTAGGAAATTTTGAGTTTTCATTTAATTTACAAAAAAAACTAATGCAAATAACCAAATATCATGTACTATAGCCAAAGTCTATGATGTCTTCAACAACTATGGCTTTGCTAGTTTTGAAATTTGGCATATGTATGGCATGGATTGTGTCATTTTAATTTATCTTCTTATAGTAAGGACTATAGGATCATATATATTTAGGTATTTTGAACTTTAATTTACAAAACATTACAAACTAGCTTTTCTCATGGTTAATGGTGACTTTATATAAGGTGAACAAATTAGGCTTGTGAAAAAATTGGTTCCATCATGTGAAGTTAGACCTTAGGTAAATAGAGAAAAATTGGGAAAAAGATTTTAGATACTACATCCGTTTATCACTGCATACATTTAATAAGGGTGGAAGGGAAATGCTAATAAGGGTCATAAATAAATACAAAACCCATATCGAAAACCCAAATCCCACTTTCAAAACCCACATCACATTTTGATTTAAATTTGCAAATCAAAACAAGTGGCCATGGGGGAAATAGAAAAAACTTACTTGTGAATCTAAGATATTGGTGATGCCCCCAAAAATAACTTTAAATCTTAAGAATCTCTTCCTCACACCCTCATCTGGAGATAAAGCGACGGCAACTTCCCAAAAATAGCCTTTTTTTCATTATACATTCATTTTAGTACCATCCAGTTACATATAGTAAGTAGTCTATCCAAGCACGGATCGAGACGGAGATTAATCTGACCGTAAGCGAGATTCTGATAGTAGAGCTTATAGTAGAGAGCCTATTTCAATTTGAAAACCAGATACAGCGCTGTTCCAGACTATGATTATGCTTTTAAAGATCGTTAGCGTGATCCGGTTCTTTCACCATAGATAGGTTATCAAGAAGGCATTGGGTGTGTCAAGGAGACAGTGAGATAGATCTCTCCGGTGACCCAAATGTTGTTGAATGCAAAGTTCAAAGGTTCCATGACTTCCCACCCTCTAGGCACATTAACTCTCCTACCAAATTTAGCCCTCATGATGTACTCTTATTAGCCCACTAACTTATCATACTCATTCTCTTACCCTTATTCATTTCCAACCCCTTAATATAACCCAAGGTTTCTTGTTCAATTTACAAGACCTCCTCCTTCCAACTACTATCATGTAATCCAAGGTTTTCGTTCAATTTACATAAGCTCCTCCTATATAATCCAAGGTTTTTTTGTTCAATTTACATAAGCTCCTCCTATCATATAATCCAAGGTTTTTGCTTCAATTTACATAGCCTAATCCTTCCAAGTACTATCATATTCTATGCATCACCTATGTTTTAACGACTTCATAATATGATCTTGTAGCACAACATACCACTTTGCACCCACGACCAGTTTAGGGAAACAAATAGCCTTCTCAAAGCAACAAATCTCTTGCTTTCACCAGGCTCGCGGGGATTCATCTATACCAGGTCATTTACCGCCTCCATTTTCGTCCCTCACAACCCTCGCATCTCCTCACAATTTCGTCAGGCCAACCAAAGTCA
>LPNX010915457.1:8430-26905 GCA_001517045.1 Pseudotsuga menziesii | reverse complement strand
TATATATATATATAACCATAATACAGCTTCCCCAAATTAAGAAATTTATATAGGACGTGAGTTCAAAGCTCATAAGGGAAAATATTTTACAAGAATTTTTATAAAAATTACAACAGCAGTATAATCTAAAAACCCTTAGCCAATAATGGTTCATAGCCATTCAAAAACCAGGTAGGAAATCTCTTAAAAACAACTAATCATTTTAGAGAGAAATTCTAGTAGTTAACAAAATGAAAACGAAGTGGCCTTATGGCCTTAAAACATTGATCAAATTTACAGTGAAAGCCCCAAAATTTACACAATAGTCGAACCAATTTTTTTCACATAAATATACCAAGTTTATAGTAGTATTTGCAAGTTAAAGATGAATTTAGCACACCATTACATTTGAACAAAAAATCTGACACCATCAACCGAAGACACTCTGAAATTTGGCCTTCCTGTCGGATTTTACTTAAGATAAATGCATTTATTTTTTCATAGTGGCCCGATACTCGTCAGAGTTTCAACACCAAATAGACAATGTCATCGGATTTTTAACATGAAATGGAAATTATATATATATATATATATATATATATATATATATATATATAAAGTTCATGGATCGCCATTTTTGCTGCTATAGTTTACCCAGTTAGAGAGAAAGAAGGGAGAGTAAGATGTCCCAATAACAGATCCATCCATACTTTGCAATGAGCTATCGACTTGGAAGGAATGTTGACTCTAGTCCCATCCATTGAAGGAAATACATTTTTTCCTTATGGATTCCCAATCCATGTATGGAGCCAGAAATTTGTGAGAACAGAACCATGATAAACCCCATTTTTATGCTTTCTCTATCCTCAATTTACAAACAAGCCTGGTTGACTTCTGTGGTATCTCAATCAAGAAATGGGAATGGGTTTAGCGATGGATGGAGACAGAGCTTATTGGTAAACCCGAAATTGAACTAGTGAAAAACGAGCTCGATCTGGGGAGATAAGGCCCACCTCACCTAACGTTACTTAGTGGTTTGATGGGTTCATAGGCATATGTTTTCCATGGAAGAAATCAAGGTTCAATACATCTCTCTATTCACTGAATACCCATTCATTTTTTGGATTTTCAAGCCATTATATTACATTTTTTTAAAATTTTATTTGCAGCTTGGTTCCACTGTAGTGGGGTTGAAAACAAAATAGGGAATTATACTGGCAGTGGAGAGGTGCATCACATCACCTTTGTTGGTTCGATTCTTTATTCAAATCATTTGTTTGCATTCTTTGTACGATGTTCTAATAGTAATGATAGATCCACAAAATGAACTATGATATAACCCTAAACCCTAAATTTATAGCCCAAGGGTGGACCAAAACCCTAGAAGACTAAAGAGACCTGATTTCTTTAATAAAAAGTTAACATTGTACTAACCTTTGTACTATTTGAAAATTACTATTTAAATTCCTAGACCATCAATAATGATAACAATGTTGAAAGGTTGAGTGATGTCAAAGATATGCATCACAATTTTCCAAGGATAATCCTGGTTGGGGAGGTGATTTCATATCTACAATGGTGATTACTTCTTTCCTTATCTCCAGGTAATTTCATATGTTCAAGGGTGGTGATTATAGAGGTAAAAATGGTGAGGATATTATATTCTATTGAGGTAATAGAAATTAAAACCCATAAATCTTACTTTCTGCTACAGAAAGCTATGTAATTTTTACCCTAACAAAACATTTGGAATACGAGGGCCTTGTGAAAAAAGTCAAGATGATCCCACTATGTTATTGAAGGAGTAGAAGGAGAAGTGTACCTCGAAGAACAAATTGAACCTTAAGTCTGCCTTGCGTTCCTAGGTTAGTTCATTTATCCATGTATATTTTTTTTAAATCCTTTTGTTTGTTTTGTAGAAATGTGTCCCAGGGGCTATGGTGCAAGGTGTGGTGTTCCTTAGGATTACCTATACTACGTCCAAGGAGTTTCTATTATAGTGAAATCACCTAGGACTTGGTCTTCTCCCCTTTGAAAGTCATGTCAATATGGGTGGGGAAGACCAAAGCTAAAATGGAATCCCGATGGATGTGCCAATAGTCTGCCTAACTACATCAACTCTCTTGGACATTGGAAATTTTAACTCTGTATAGAACCATCTCTGAAATTATATTATATTAAAAATTGCAAATTTACAAGTTACCCTAGCTATACCCAAGTACATAAATCGTTGAGAGATGATTCCTTAGAGTGTTTGAGAGTATATAATTCAATTTATCCTTGGTTACATTCTTTGGATCTAGTTATTTTAGAAGTAAACATTAACAAAGGAGCTACTTGTCTTGTAAGATCCACTAATGTTGGGGTTTTCATCTCTCTATTCCTCTAGATATGAAATGATTTAGTTGTGAATTTTTGAAATTTTTTCTTCCTTGATATCTTTGTCTTTGTTATATGAAGTAGTTCCCAACATCAAATTGACTTCCACCTCGACTAGATTCCCTCTTTCTTGATCTCTTGATGATTTTTTTGATCATTGATCTGTCTTTGATGATCATTTTCCTTACCTAGTTCATGAAAAAGAGAGAGTCACTGAATATCATTACATTATTTACCTGGTGATCTTGAAGAATGATAGTTCTTTGGAGCAAAACATATGTTTCAACTTGATTATTGGTCGTGACACCTATACCCACAATAAGTTAACTTCCATATTTCCCTCAGGGTCAAAGAGAAAACCAACCACGCTTTCCATCTCTCAGGTTTCCAACACTTAATAACATGAACACAATTTATATTAAAAATTGCAAATTTACAAGATACCCCAGTTATACCTAAGAGCATAAATCATTGAGAGACAATGCACCTTAGATAATTTGAGAGTAGATAATTCATTTTATCCTTGGTTACATTATTTGGATCTATCTTTTTTAGAAGCAGACATTGGCAAATGGAGCCTCTTGTCTTGTAAGATCCGCTAATGTTGGGGTTTTCATCTCTCGATTTCTCCTCTATATATGAAATGATCTAGCCGTTGTGATTTTTTTGAAACTTTATATTTCTTGATATCTATGTATTTGTCATACGAAATCATTCCCAACATCAAATTGAATTCCACCTCGACTAGATTCCCTCTTTCTTTCTCTCTTCATGAATCAGAAATCATCTTGGTCCCCCTCTCAGGGATTGCCTTTCCCCCTCTAAATAATTATGTTGAGGTTCAATTTTCTCTTCTATTTCCCCAATCATTTTTGGAGAATACACCATTAAATAACCCATTTCCCAACAACATATGCACCAAAAGGATGTATTTCCCTAATCCAATGGTTGATACCATTACATTCTGTCACATCCCCATGCCTTGATTACCATGAAAAATTGAAAATTTCTTCAAGAACCTTTGTTCTTCTTTTAAACCCCAGGAATGACCATGAAAACTCTCTTTGATATTCATGCTCTAACCACATTGTCATGTCCCCTCTCATCCGCCAAAGAGAGAGAGAGGGACCAATTATGCTACCTAATCGATGCAGGAGCATCCAATGATCAATTCAATGATCTACGAAGGAAGATCTCAGAGGAGATAAAATGGTGGAGAAATATCACAATGAAAAATAGATAGTCATCAGTTTTTCTGCATCTAGAGATAGATCAATGGCTGAAAATAAACCTGCAAAAATAAACGGTGCAGAAAGCCTGAATTTGTGGAAATAGAGATCTTCGAAGCCACATATCACATCCTGCATCCCACAAGTTGCGAAAAGGAGAGTTGCGGAAGTAAAACTATAGAAAACAGAATTCACTAAATGAAATTTCTGCATCTTGCATCTCGCAAGTTATAGAAAGGAGAATTGCAGAAAGATATCTACAGGAACATAATTTAGCAGAAGGACATTCCCGCATTCCGTATCCCACCTATGGAATAGGCCATTGCGGAAGGATATTTCTTTCTGGAAATTCATCCTACTAATTGAAGTCTTGGACAGATTTCGCCATTCAACCCATCAAAAATTCGACAATCTAAGCCCTGAAACTTAGTTTAGAAATGCATTGAAAGAGCATACATAGATGCATACAATTGCAGTTATATATAACGGAACAATTCATCAATTCTACACATTAACATGTTCATCATATTTCATCAAGCAATGAAAAATGCATAGATTAACACATAGATACTTATCTTGAAAATAACTTGTTCTGCAACCAACTACGTCATTGCAACATTCCACCCAACCATAGGCCAATGCACTCATCGATCTCTCAGGAGCACTACCACCCCCAAGCTCGGCATGATTTCCATAAGGAATTAGGGAACACTAGCAGACTCATACATTTCTAAGGATGCAACAAAACTTAGCCAAGCCAACACAGTTGGTTTTATTAGGCTACAAAGGAGAACAAGCCAAGCAGATGGGTTTCACAAGCTACTCAACCAAGCCATCTCACTGTTGGGTTTCACAGGCTTCTCAATCAAGCTAGCTAACAGTTGGATTTATCAGACTGCACATAGTCAAAACAACACTTACATAAAGGACCAGCCAAGCAAACAGATGCATTTATCAAGATATTTGCCAAGCCATCCTACAAGTTGGGTTTATTAGGATTCCCAGTTGAGGTTCACATAAGGCCAAACACAACAAGACACAGCCAAGCCAACAAATGGGTTTATCAGGCTACTATCCAATCCATCCTACAAGTTGGGTTTATCAGGCTACTAATTCATTGGGAAGGAAGAACTGCTAAGATACTGAGCCCATCCACAGAGCTAAGGACACCATCACAAGAACTATCTGGCCTAGAATCCATGTTTCCTACACACCCAACACAAGGAAGTGTCCCCTTCTCTGCACCACAATCCCTTAGGATACACCTTGCCTTCCAGTGCTCTTCAGGATGTGTATAGAAAATTGACCAGCCACTCTTGTCTTATTGTGAGGTTCCCCACTAGGTTTATCAAGAAAATTCTATGTCTCTCCCACTCCTAAGTCTTATATACAGTTCAGACCAAAACCAGGGTGCACAACACAACAAACACAGGGAGACACAACAACAACGGCTTCACTTTGATACACAAGTGACAGGGTCTCATAACACTCTGCAGTTCAGGATAACACTACAACACAACAACCAGGGTCTTGAAAAAACGGAAAATACTTACAGAAAAGTGTAGCAACACCTACTAGCTCTAGCTGCATCTATCTGATCGGGAAGAATGACCAACACGTGAGTGAATCCTCCTGAGTTTCCCCAACCTCCTCGTGAATGAAGGTGGATCATCCGAACGTCCTGCAACTCTCCCCAAAAACGTGAGGGAATATGAAAAACGTTAACACATGAGGGAATGGGAGTACATTGTTTTGGGTTTTTTCTTGCCCATGGGGTCAAAACACGTTCTTTGAGAAGGGGTGCTCTTCCCAATTTGAAATTTTCCCATATTCTTCCCATCCCATGCAATAACTACCTCAATCAAATTCTGGCAAATATAAATGGTTGGGGAGAATTACAAGTAAAGTGTAGTTGGCAGTTTTGATGGGTTTCCCCCAATGGCTCAAGGTTAAACATTCCCCCCCTATCCTTAGGAAAATCATGCCCCCGTCTCATTATTCATTGCACTGACATAGCTGGTTGTGGGTTTTTCATTAAATTGCATATTGACATGATGTTTACAAATGTGCTTGATTTAGCACATGAACCATAGGGATCAACCATGATCGCCTATACACCAAACATTAATCAATAACAGGGCCTTGGCCTTGAGCTCCTCGTCATGATTCCATATAATATTTACATCATATATGATTAATGTAAATGGGGTCAAAACTAGGGTGTTACATTCCTCTCCCCCTTCAACAGCACTGTCCTCAGTGCTTACAAAATTTGAACAAAATGATACATTGGTACCGCCCTCAGTGCTACGTAGAATTGAACAAAAATGGGTGTGCCAATCGCATGGCATCCTCTATCTCCCATGTAGCCTCTTCATGGTTGTAGTGCTCCCATTGCACCTTTACCTTCCCTATGGCTCGAATTTGGAGCATTGTGACCTTCCTGTCGAGGATGTGCATTGGCTCGATTCAGAACTCTCCCCCAGGTTCCACCTGAATCACATCCCAATTTATCACATGGTTAGGATCATGTATATATTTATTAAGCAAATAAACATGAAAAACATTATGAGCTCTACTTCTAGCAGGAAATGCAATTCTATATGCAACTGGCCCTATTCTTTCAAGCACTTCAAATGGCCCACAATATCTAGGTGACAGCTTGAAGGAACTCTTCCTTGTCCTCACTTTGAGGTAAACATGATCCCCGACACTGAACTCTTTGTTCACCCTATACCTATCTGCATAGATTTTCTATCTTTCCTGGGTTGCTTTCAGATTTTGCCTGATCTTTAAAACCTCCTGCTCCATCTCCTTGAGCAATTATGGACCAACCACAACCCCATTCACTAGATTATCCCAAGTCACTGGTGTCCTACACCTCCTTCCATACAAAGATTTATACGGACTCATCCCCAAGGATGCTTGTTGTCTATTGTTGTAAGCAAACTCTGCCAAGTGTAAATAATCTTCCCACTTGGTTGGTTTGTCCATCACATACATGTGAAGAATGTCTTCAAGCACTTGGTTAACTCTATTTTTCTGCCCATTAGTATGAGGATGGTAGGTAGTGTTGAATTTTAGCTTTGTAGCCAAATATGCAAACAACCCTTTCCAAAAATTGGAACTGAATTTGACATCTCTGTCAGAGACTATTGCCTTAGGCAATCAATGCAATTTGAAAATCTCCTTCATGAAGATCTTTGCAATGTCATCAGTTTATGCATAGACTTAACCGGTATAAAATGTGTCACCTTTGTCAACTTGTCTACCACAACCATGATGAAATCATGTTGTCTCCAAGTGATTGGAAATCCTATAATAAAATCCATGGAAATAACTTCCCATTTCCATTCCAGAATTGGCAAAGGATGCAACAAACCTGCTAGGTGTTGATGCTCAACCTTCACCTGCTGACATTTCATGTACCTTGAAATGTATTTATCCATGTCCTTTTTCATTCCTAGCCAAAAGTACTTCTTTCTAGCTATAGCAATTGTCTTCTGATATTCTAGGTGACCAGAATATGGAGCTTGATGGATCTCATCCATAACAACTCTCCTCAAATCTGCTACATTCGGAATATAAATTCTGTTATTATAAGTAAGAAGTCCATATTCTTCTAATTTATACCCCGCATACCTCTTTTCAAGGCTTTGTTGCTGCAACTTGTCCTTAACCTGTGCATACAATTCATCTTCAGCAACATGATTAACAATCTATTGCCTCAACTTCGATTGGAAAATACTAATGGATGGCACATGCATTTCTTGCACCTTCCTGCTGAGTGCATTAGATACCTTATTATTTTTCCCTTTATGTGATTAATTTAAAAATAAAACTCACATAAAAACTCTAACCATCTAGCTTTCCTAGCATTTAGATTAGGCTGATCAAACAGGTACTTTAGACCACAATGGTCTATCCTTAGTTCAAATATTCTACCCATCAATTCATGCCTCCACATCTTGAGAGCATGTACTATGGATGCAAATTCTAGATCATGAGTGGCATAGTTCCTCTCATGCTCCTTCAACTTTCTTGACTTGTAACATGTCACATGGTTTTCTTGCATAATGACTCCTTCAAGTCCTTGACTGCATGCATTAGTACACACCACAAAATATTTCTCTGGGTCTACAACTTTCAATACTAGTGCACTTGTGAGGAGACTCTTCAACTATTGGAAGCTTTCTTCACACCTCGATGTCCAATCAAAATTTATCCCCTTCCTTTGCAAAGAAGTGATGGCATGTGTAACCTTGGAGAATCCTTCAATGAATCTCCTGTAGTATCCTACAAGTCCCATAAAATATCTTACATCTGTCACATTTCTTGGAGTAGGCCAATTCATAATGGCTTCAATATTATCAAGGTCCACAAATATACTCTCTTCTGAGATAATATAACCCAAATACTGAATTCTATATTTATAGAAGTCACACTTGCTCAACTTTGCATACAACTAATGCTCCCTGAGAAATTGCAACGTCAACCTCAGATGCTCTTCCTCATTCTTAGAATAAATAATAATTTCATCATGGAAAACAAGAACAAACTTGTCCAAATACCTATTGAAGACACTATTCATAAGGCACATAAATGTAGCTAGTGCATTTGTGAGACCAAATGGTACCACTACAAACTCATAATGTCCATACCTTGTTCTGAAGGTTGTCTTATGAATGTCTTCATCCTTGATTCTCACCTGATGGTAACTAGACCTCACATCAATCTTGGAAAATGCCTTTTCTCCTCTCATTTGATCAAAGAGTTCATCAAGTCTAGGCAAAGGATATTTATTCTTCACTGTAACCTTGTTCACCTGTCTGTAATCAATACACAATCTGAGTGTACCATCTTTCTTATTCATGAACAGAACTGGTGCTCCCCAAGGAGACACACTTGACATGATATACTTATTCTCCAACAACTCTTGCAGTTGCATCTTCAGCTCTAGCATATCCAACGTACTCATTCTATAGGGTGTCTTGGACACTGGTGCTTCTCCTGGCACAATATCAATTGTGAAATCAATGTCTCTTGTTGGAGGAATCCCTAGAATCTCATCAAGAAAAACATCCCTGAATTCCTACAACACATGAAATTCCTCCAACCTAGGGAGTTTCATTCTCTGTTGCCTCCTCAATATGAGCTGCATACAACTGGAAACCTTTCCTATAAAGCTTCTTCAACTACGTTGCTGAAATCTGTGTCACAGAAATCACCTTTGGAATGCCTCTTACAACTATTGGGTTTCCTTCTTCATCCAGGAATTCAAAAGTCTTATTATAATAGTCGAGATTTACTCTATGATCTTCTAACCAATCTATTCCAATGAGAACATCATAGGAACCAAGTGGTATAACATTCAGATCTATGTAAGTGACCAATCTATTCATCACTAATGGACATTTCTCTACCACTTCATTAACATTTCTCTTAGTTCCAGTGGCTAATTGAACTAACCATGATTTTCTATGCTTTACTTTCTTAAAAGCACAAATCTCCACTACTTTAGGAGTAATGTAACTGTGGGTAGAACTACGTTCAATCAAAATAGAAATAGATTGCTCAACAATCTTACCTGCAACTTCGACCATAGTTGACTGGTGATCTTCCTAGTGATCATCCAATGCTGCATAAATCCTAGGAATAGCCCTTGCTACTTGACCCACTGTTTTTGCCTCTTGAATGTTGTAAGTCGGCCTTTCATTTTCATTTTCAAGTGGACAATTTTGGCTCATTTCCAACACTTGAGTGGTTCTCTGGGATCATTCTCCCACCACTCTAGATGGCTACTTCTCAACTTGGGATGGTTGCTTCTGCTAATTCCTAAAGTTAGAAGGTTTGAAGCCTTTCTTCCTTTGGTCAGTCTTCTCATTCTTCTTGTCCTTCCATATCTTATGATAATCAGGTTTGCCTTTTCTTTTCTCATAGCAATACTTAGCTTTTCTTATCACTTCTTCTAGAGTTCTAGGTTCATAAACTCAATTCTGTCTTTGTAAGACTAAGTCAACGCACTCAGGACACGTTGGATTTTCACCTACTCATCTTTGATGTACCTGACATACCTCAACAACTCCAAGAAATTATTTGCATACTCTTCCATGGTCTATTGTCCCAATCTTAGCTCATTGAACTCTTTAATCTTATCATCATAGTACCTATTAGAGAGGTACTTCTGCTTGAAATACTTTTGGAACTACTTCCACACAATCTTCCTTTCATTAATATTCTTCACTTTCATGAAGTGCTCCCACCATATGGATGCTCTTCCAGTAAAATTGAAGATGGCTACTCTAGCCTTCATATTTCCAGAGTAGTCTTGGACTTGGAAATATTTTCTCTTCCCAAGAAGCCAAGCTTCAGCTTCTTGACCTGTTAACCCAAAACCTCCCTCAGTAAGCTCTACATGACCTACACCACCTAAAGACATCCATTACACTACCCTCATTTGACCCCCACACCCTTCCAAATGCTCAAAAACATGAAAAGGGCTTTAAAATCCCTAAAAAGAGCCAAAATAGCTCTCATAGGGGCTAAAACCCCTAAAAGGAGCTTAAAACCCCCAAAGGATCTAAGAATTTGGTGAAAGGGGCTTAAAGCCCAAAAAACGGGCTAAATCCCTAACCAAGGGATTAAAACCCTAAAATCTCAAGAAAAAACTATAAATAGAGGGGTGGGGTCACTCTCAAAACACTCATTCCCTGCCTACCATTACTCTGCCCATATGAGTTCCTTGAGGATCCAACTCTATCAAGCCATTCATCCCTCTCTCTCTTTTGCTCCATTAGCTACTTCCCTTGTGTGTTTAGCTTAGCTCCACACCATTCAAACCAGTAAGGAGAGGTTGATCCTTGAGCTAGGGCATTGTGGCCCATCTTCCATTAAAAATCTTAGGTATAATGAGATGCATGTTTTGTTTATTTTTATTTGCAGCTTAGATGTATGTGTATTTTATTTCTAACAGTAGATTTCAAGTTCTCCATTGATGATTAGTTATAGGTTTATTTTTCTGACGGTTTGTTGCAGGGTTTCAATGGCTCAAAGATAACCCTTCCTTACAAGTTTTTCATTCACCGAAGAAACCCTACCCTTTCATCCTATAGACGAAAGGTAGCCATTTACGCACATAGCCAAGGCTTTCCTCGAGCTATAGATTGGCAACCATACCGGGTCGATCCCACTGGATCCCTAGGTTTTTTGTTTTTAATATTTTGCTTACTTAGTTTGATAGATCTTTGCTTATTTAGGTTAATATATCTATGTCTTTCATTTTTTTTATTGTTTCGGCCACAATACCAGTTACTATTGGTCGTTCTTTGATTTGCAAATCATTCAACTATGCAAAAATGGTCGACCCAAATTTATGAAAATTCACCTCTGCTCGGTCTCATTTTCTGCCCAAATAGTTGATCCATTTGTTAATCTGCCCACGTGTAGGGGTAAAAGTGCCTGTTTTTGAAGTGTGTTTTCAACCATTTGAGATAATTCCTCAGGGTTTGATCACAATCCACCCCATAAAAATAGGTCCTATACAGGTGCGCGACCCATTTTTTTACTTTGTATGAGCATTTTAACTTTTTGGGCTTTCCTGTTTATTGCTATTTGGACTGTCAGTGCAGCCCAACTGCCACTTTCCAGTAGCCTATTTCTTTTTGCAAACAATTTTTGTAAATTGTAGGTTGATTTGGTTAGGTATTAATACATATGAATTTTTTTTAAGGATTGAATAGATTACTGTAGGTTAAATTTCAGTTTTTAATAAGAATTGGAAATTAATGCCTTGCCTAGCCCTTCCTCCTCTACCCATTCATCACCCTCCGAGGTATTATGGGATAAGACGAAGGGTGAAGCTCGTATAGTAATAGGCACTTCACTTTTGATTGCTTTATACCACTAAAAATGGGTGACTTGGAAGGTAGAGGGGGTGGTAGGCCCAACGGGGCCTCATGGCGTTCGCGTCCTCCCTGTTGACCGACCTTTTACTCGGAGAGTGACATGAGGATATATGGATGGGATTAGTCCCATTGTGTTGAGATGCCACCACTCTTTCCAGGTCAAAGAGGAATACAGGTGTAAGGCAGTCACCTAGTAAGTCTACCATAGTTCAGATTCATTAATGGCATGTTTCAAATTTTCTGTTCACAATTTACTGGTTTCATAACAATTTACCCATGTTGTAAGTTCTGTAACAAACCAGAAAATCTCTGTGAAATATTCATAAACCATACAAGAATCCACCAATTTAATAATAGAAAATAATCAAAAATACAATGGACATGCAGACAACCATATCAAATAACATAACCAAACTCAGTTCATGACGCTTAGCCAACCAATAAAATCTATTAATTTACGCTAATTCAAACACTTGCATTCTTTGAGGACATAAGTCATTGACTGCCTTAACCATGGGAAGTACTTGTGTTCAGCCTTGAAACTCATTGTGAGGAGTAGCATGGGAACCCCAAAGTAGTTGTGTTAGAATAATCAACCCATAGTTAGCTACCTTAGACATTAATTTAATTATTTTTGTCTTATTTGCCTAGTCTCATGATTCCACCTTATGCAAGTTGTCATTTACCTATCCATAGTGGTCAAACTTGCCTATTTTGACTCATGTAGTGCTTGGGAAACCTCAAGGAATCAATTTTGCTTTATTCCTGGTCTCCTAGGCACCCTTCTACTTTTTCAGTGCTTTAAGGCAATTGGGAAAGTTTGACTAGGCGAGGTGAACTAGTTTTTTGTCCTCCACATCCTCCACTCTTTTCTCCTATGAAAAGCATGTATGATTTGTCATTCCATCACTCTTTATCTTGCCTAAGTGCTTTTTCCAATTCGTGAGCTCCATGACTGATTTGGAAACTACTTTATGCACCTATGGGGGAATTGCTTAATTTTAGTAAGCCTGCTTTTGACTAGATTCGAATTGCCTCCTCATGCATTCGAATCCCTTATGTAATTATTTAATGCAGCAACCTATCATGTTGCAGGTTTGGCTATTGTACACTGAGTTAATATAGTTTAGTGTTCATCTATATATTCAGTCTCTTTTGTGAGTGATTTTGCATGTACAATTGATAATTGCTGTGAGTCAAATTAATCTATCACTGGGCTTAGTTTCCACATGGTATCAAAGCCATTGTAGATCGATTTCTCTCCTTCAAAATTGTTTTGCAGGTTCGACATCAGTGACTGGGAGCCTTCTACTGACAGCCGGGACAATTTCTGAGCTATGGATCAATCTCAGAAGATCATCTTGACTCCCTTCAACTTCTTTGAATGGAAAGCAGAGATGGAGATACTGTTGAGAGCGAAAGGCCTCTACAAGGAGACTATGGAAATAGAATCAGAGCCCAGTGCAGCTATAGAGAAGATAAAATGGCACAACAGGAGGGATGAGGCCTATGGTCTCTTGTGTCTGAGTATTTCCAGAGACCTCCTTTTCCATCTTGATGGATTGACATCACCGATTGAAGTATGGGAGAAGCTTACTGATCTTTTTGGAAAGATAGATGAGATGAGGGGACATCAAATAAAAAATGAGATGATTTCCCTGAGTTCCAATAGCTTTGAATCATTGCAACTCTATTTCTCCAAGTTCAAAGCACTTGTTTTCCAGCTAAAACAATGTGGGATCGAAAAGAAGGATGATCAGCTGGTCTTGGCCATTCTCTCAAATCTTGGCCTTGACTATTCAGTGTTTGTTTCAACCTTCTATGCCACAAAGTTGACAGCTCGAACCTGGAAGATGCCTAGCCTTGCATATTTCATGGAATCTCTCACACAAGAACAAGACAAGATGGTGATGATGGGCACCATCAAACCATCCAAAGACCAAGCTTTGGTTGCTGGAGATTCGAAGGTGGATTCAAAAATAAAAAAGAAAGCTAAAAAGCCACATGAGCAAAAGAGAGACAAGAACAAGTCTCTGGAGGAGCCCCAAGGTTCCAAGAAGAACTACAAGAAGAAGAAGAATAAAAGAGAAATGAGCAAGTGCGCATACTACAATAAGGGAAATCACACTGAAAGATCTTGTATGAAGAAGCAAATAGACATGCTGACCCAACTCCTGGAGAAGAATGGCATCTCCCTTCCAGACAGCTCAAAGAAGAGAGAAGGAGGATCAAGTTCAGAAGACAGAGAGAGAGTTCATGCATTGGTTGTTGGCACATCAAGCTTACCTACTCTCATCATCAATTCCGGAGCTTCAAGACACATGGTTTCGACCAAGGAGGCATTCTCCTCACTTGACATGTCAAAGGGACCACCTATAGTACTAGGAGATGACTCTCTCACTGAAAGTTTGGGCAAAGGGAGGATTTATCTTGATCATGGTCAGTTCAGCAATGTGTTGTATGTGCCTGGTCTTGCCTCCAACCTCTTATCAGTGTATCAGATGACTCACACTGGGTCTCCAAAGAAGGTCATATTCTCCCCTGATGAAGTTGAGATCACAGAGATCTCAAGTGGTAAATTCATTGCAAAAGGAGTTGCAAATCATGCTCAAAAGGTATACATGTTCTCACACTTCCTACCCTACTCAAACCCCTCTGCTCTTCTGATTCATGCTAATGAGGCAAGCAAGCTTTGGCATGAAATATTTGGCCACCTAAATTACAAGTATATTTCTAATCTTAGTGAAAAAGACATGGTCATAGGGTTGCCCAAGATAAAATTTTCCAAAGGATTCTGCCAAGGTTGTATCCTAGGAAAACACCCAGAGCATAAATTTGAGAGAGCTAGTCATGAGAGAACCTCTACACCCCTCGAAATGATACACAGTGATTTTTCTAGCCCATTCCCTCATATGTCCACGAGTCAGGACAAATATGCATTGAATTTCATAGATGACTTTTCCAGGTATTGCTGGGTTTACTTCCTGAAACACAAGTCTGAAGTTTTTGGCATCTTCAAAGTCTTTAAGGCTTTGGTTGAAAACTAGTATGGGAGGAAAATCAAGGTCCTCAGATTTGACAATGGTGGTGAGTATGTCAATTCTAATTTTATTAATTATTGTGCAGATGCAGGTATTCAAATGCAGCATTCTATCCCTTACACACCACAACAGAATGGTGTTGCTGAGAGGAAGAACAGATCACTGAAGGAGATGGCAACATGCATGATGGAGGCCAAAACTTTGCCACCAAAGTACTAGGAAGAAGCTATAAATTGTGCAGCCTATATCTAGAATAGAGTGCCTCATAAAAAACTTGATGGTATGACTCCTTTTGAAGCATGGAGTGGGCACAAGTCAGATGTGACCCATTTCAGGATTTTTGGCTCAAGGCCTTGGGCTAGAATTCCAACAGAAAAGAGGAAGGATTTGCAGCCCCAAATCCAAGAGTGTCTATTTGTTGGGTACTCTGAAGATTCAAAAGGGTACAAGCTGATAAATTTGAGCACAAACAAAGCCTTCATTGAAAGGTGTGTTCAGTTTCAAGAAGAACCCCTTGCAGCAGTGGAAGTTGGAGAAGCCTCTTCACCACCTGAACCTCTGAAAGTAAGTGAAGAGTTTGTTGAACATGCTGATTCTGATATGTCTAATAGTGATGAGTTTATTGCAGACCCTAACATCCCTACAAGGCCAAAATGGGCATCCAAGACACTACATGCAGCAGGAGAGCTAGTTGGGGATCCCAATGACCCAAGGAGGATTAGATCTCAATTTGAGAGTGGTTTGTGCATGAAGGATCCTATGTTTGCTGAGAAATGCTATATTATGGTGGAATCAGATCCTCAAACATATGAAGAAGCAGCAGGAGATCCAAGATGGCAAGAATCCATGAAGGAAGAGTTCAGCTCACTCCAGAAGAGCAACACATGGGAGCTAGTGGATCTTCCTCCAGGGAAGAAAGTTAGTTTAGTGTAAGTGGGTCTACAAGACCAAATTTGCTGCTGATGGTTCACCTATGAAGTACAAGGCCAGATTGGTAGCCAAGGGCTACTCACAGGTTCATGGCATAGATTACAATGAGACCTTTGCACCAGTGGCAAAGATGGACTCCATTAGGCTAGCCTTAGCCATTGTAGGCTCAAAGCAATGGGAGGTACATCACATGGATGTAATGTCACGTCCCCATCCCTCAACCGGCGAAGAGGACGCGACGAACATCAACACAACCGGGAAAATGGCCCCATGAACATAATCAAATGAAAACAATGCTGGAATTAAGCATACACAGATGCATTTATCTTCATTCATACAGCGGAAGCAAACATACATACATTCCGGCATTTGACATCAACATAAATTACAGAGATGCAGTAAACAGCAGTACTTATCTGTTAATGAAGAATTCATCCGCAACCAGCTACGTCGCTGCAACGTTCCACCCAACCATAGGTCAGCTTGCTTATCTATCTCTCAGCAACACTGCCACCCCCGAGCTGGGCATGATTCCTCCGGAATAAGGGTCAGTTGCAGGCTTATACATAGCCAAGGGGACACATAACAGCCAAACCAACACTGCTGGGTTTCACAGGCTTTCAGCAGTCAAGCCAAGCCAGCACAGTCCAAGGTTCAACCACTGCATACCAGCAGCCAAACAACCCTTCACAGCTCTGTGAAGAAGCATAACAACCGGTGACAGTCCCAAACAAAGGGTGAGACACCACTCCAGCCTACAAGGCAACTCAGAGCTGGTTTTGGCCCTATCGTGGCCAAAACAACCCAGCTGCAACCCAAACACACAATGAACATTAACACAAATCACAGACCACAATGGACAATCAAAAGTACTCCCAGCATAGCCACAGACCACGACAGAGAAACAGCTCACTCCGAAAACCCAGTGGCCCAAAACGCAGTTGGTCTCCACAGCCAACAAAAATGTGGGGAAGTCAACAGCCCCAAAACACAATCCATGAGCACGGCTCACAACATGGGAAAATGGCCCCAACAGTCTGTGCACGAGGGAACTTACACCAGCCCACAAAACGCAGGAGAAAAACATACCCGATTCTGCTCTGTGGAAATCGTGAATGATCACTGAAAGGCAGCTCCTTTCCCAGTTGCATGAGAACCAGCAGCACAATGGCCTGTGCGTGAGGAAAATCGGACTCGACCCCTGCGTGAGGGAGAACAGCTCCGCATATGCGCGCAGATGAACACACAGCTAAAACGGTGCGCGGATGAGGAAGCTGAACCTTCCCCGCGTGAGGGAGAACTTCCTGCGTGTGAAGAGAACAACAATGGCTCCGCGTGAGGGAGACGAACAGGCCAGGGAAGAGTGCGTGAGGAAGAGGAATGGACAGACATGGGTGGAGTGGGAAATTGGGTAAGGCTGACAGCCTCCCACAACCACCTCCACTTCAGCAGTAAATGCCCTCAGCCATAACTCCTCAACCACCAGCTGAGCATTAAAGAGGTTGACAAGGTTGGATGAGACAAAAAGGTAACAAACAACAAAGGTGATAAAACATGGGTTTTTCCCCCACAACCAAGGTTTGACACTTCCCCCCCTTATCCTTCAGAACCATGCCCTTTTCATTCAACGTTGCACTGTCGTAGCTGGTTGTGGTTTATTTTAATTGATGTGCGGGTTTACATGATGCCAAATTATAATGTGCCTTATAGCACATCCTACCACCGGCAATTATCCCCATTGCCGAAACATACACAACAAAATCGATGGTGGGGCTTTTGCCTTGAGCTCCTCACCACGATTAATTACAATATATACATCATGCAAACGGGGTCGAAACCAGGGACGTGACATGTAAAATGTGCCTTCCTGAATGGAGATATCACTGAAGAGATATATATATGCAGCATCCTCAAGGATTTTCTACTAACCTTTCTCTTGTGTGTAGGTTGAGAAAGTCATTGTATGGGCTAAAGCAAGCCCCCAGGGCTTGGTATGCCAAGATTGATAGCTTCTTGCTATCACTGAATTTTGTTCGGTGCAAATCAGATCCAAATGTCTATTTGAAGTTAATTAATGGTTCATTAATTATCATTGTGTTATATGTTGATGACCTTCTCATTATAGGAAGCTCAAAGGATGAGATTGCTTCCTTTAACGGTGTAATGAACCAAGCCTTCTCCATGACAGATTTGGGGCTCTTAAGCCAATTCTTGGGGCTCGAGATTGCTCAAACCAAAGCTGGAATCAAGGTGCACCAGTCCAAGTATGCCTTGGATTTTCTAAACAAATTCAGAATGAAGGACTGCAAACCAAGCAAGACTCCTTTCCTTTCAGGAGTGAAGCTGGAAGAAGTTGATTCTTCACCTATGGTAAACAATACGTTGTATAGGAAATTGATTGGATGTTTGTTGTACCTTACACATACTAGACCTGATCTTTCTTATGCAGTAAGTGTGGCTTCTAGATACATGGATCAGCCTCATGAGATCCATTGGAAAGCAGCCAAAATGATCCTTAACTTTGTTCAGGGAACAAGGACACATGGGATCTTCTACAAAGCAAAATCTGATCTTGATTTGATTGGATTTACTGACAGGGATTGGGTAGGTGATAGCACAGACAAAAAGTCCACATCAGGATATGTGTTCATGCTTGTAGAAGGGCCAATCAGCTGGTCAAGCAAGAAATAGAGTGCCATTGCACTCTCATCTACAGAAGCAGAGTACAGAGGAGTTGTTAATGCAACAACTCAATGTTTATGGTTGCAGGGATTACTTGGAGAGTGTGGTTTCGAATCAGAGTACTCAACTACCGTCTACTGTGATAACCAGAGTACCATTCGAATCTGCAATGATCCAGTTTAGAAGCAGAGAACCAAACACATTGAGATCCATATCACTAGTGGAAAATGAGAGATTAGTGACCACGAGACCAAAATTTTTGGTCACCACAGTTTTTTTAAAGGGATAAATGACCAAAATTGATAATTCTAAGTTACCTAACTAAAAACAA
>LPNX010915452.1:94362-141747 GCA_001517045.1 Pseudotsuga menziesii | reverse complement strand
CGGGTCTGTAGTAAGGCAACCCGCGCATCATGCGCGACTTTGTATAAGGACAACCCGCGCATAGATCTATGCGCGACTTGCTGAACTTGACACCCGCGCGTATGCGCGACATGCTAATAGGGAGAGTCGCGCATACATCTCAACTCTCAAAATAGCAAAGTAACCAGCTGGATAAAAAGGGAATGTCTTTCATCATCAACCAAGGTATAATGAAACTGGGCAAACCTCAATCCATAAGTGTCCTTTTGTGTGCCGACCTGAGGGATGTCAGCACTCGGACGGAGAGGTGCCAATCAGCTGTATAACACACCCCCTATGGGCTAATTTTCTTACACATGAAAGTTGCATCGTGGGTTGCCACTCCTGGGTTGTTTTTCCCTATTCAAGTAGGGCCACAGAAACTCTTCCACAATCTAGCTAGTTGAAGCATCACTGTTGAGTTAAAAAAATATAGGTATACTACTCACCTTGAAAAATCATCATAATGGAAAAAATATAGAAAAAACCCTCATTCATTATAGATAAAATGGCGCAACCATTTCCATTTACTATGAAATACAAATCCATAAATCCCATAGTGTTGTACTTACATGCCAATTTGTCTCTTGGTTTCATTCGTTTCTTTTGTACATTTGAGGATATTATTAAAGTTTTGATTTCAATCAAAGGATTATATCAGTCATCCTGCACAATAGAGATTACAAAAATTTCCTAATAACTGTTAAAAAAAGGTTCCTCAAGGGGATGCATTGAACTCCGAATGCAAGGAGAAGGTAAATAAGCCGTCGATGCGATTCTAAACACAGTGATTTAAATTTTAAGACAAACAAATTTAGTAGATATTCTAATAATACAGAAAAGAAATGCACCTTGAGATCAGGTATTGGTCATGCAGTAAAGCTAGAAGTATGAGGAATGCATGCCCTCAATGCAATTACAAAATATGAAATTGCACATTGCAAGAGGACATGACCATGGAGATGAGCCTAACAAATGGGAAAACAAGTGTGTTGTGAGAAGAGGCATTGGCATAAAGACCCTTCATACAAATATAGAAATGACATACTCAATAAGATACAACAAAACAGTAAGACATAAGTCCCAGCTTTCTAAATCATCGAAATGGTCGAAATGTGGCAAGTTCAACACTAAAAGCAAGCCTAAAATGCATTATACTTGTGTTGTATATTAGGAGAACTATTATCAAAAGCTAACATGTAAAAGAGCACCTCTCAGATCTTCAGATAAGGACATTCATGTATAGATAAACCAAGAATATAAACTGATAGTTTTAGGCAGTGAATTAGAGAGGACAAAACATCTAAACTTCTTTGTGTCTCACACAGTTAAAAGACCTATTGAAAATAAGAAGAAATGTTTGGTAGGTTATGATTTACCAAGAGATAAAACTACTGAAGAGTTCAAGAAGGATATTAACAGTGGAACTTCCCTTGTTGAATCCAAACTCATAACAACAATATAAAGGATGAAAATGAAAAATTTATGAATCGGCTATTGATACTCACCATAGACTTGACATTCCAGAACTTGATTAATTAGTCGTGAACAATGAGATTTTAAATCAATCAAAGGAAGTAATCATAGCCTTAATACTTTGACCATTTTTATAAATACCTAAAGAGTAGAGGAAGGAAACTTAGTGAAAAACAATGAAAAATGAATGTCACACTCCATATTTGAAAATTCACCAAAAGTTTACGCTCAAAGGAATTCAATAGGAGAAAATTCAAAATTACTTACCTCAGTAGAACCCCATCCTAATCGTATACCAGGAGCAGGACCTTCTCTATCTTCCAATTCACTGGACTACACAATGCGCCACTCTAAAGACACAAGATCCATAAAAATTTCTAATGCACATTTCAGCTCATTTGGAGAAAAGTTGCAAACTCTCAGGTAGATTCAGCTCATTTGGATAAAAGTTGCAAAATCTCAGGTAGATTCGGCTCATTTGTATTTTATAAAAAAAATTCTCAAATATTCAAACTCAAAGCTGAAACAATGAGACAAACATGTCCAACATAGAAAAACCATACCTCAATATCCTTCATGTCCAACATGTCCCAAAAACAATGAGTTACAATAACCACTAAATTACTTAAAACAATAACATTAATAGGAATAGCGATCTGTATCAAATCTAAGTTGTTAATGAAAGACAACAATACATAACAATAGCATGATATATCAGATCTAAACCAATTATAAGGTAACATAAGATGTTAGGAAAGAGCTCCCTTATCTTCAAAAAAATGCTTCTAAATAGTCTTCAACCTCTTAGCATTAGATTACTTGCATGAGACTTAACTAGACCAACATACTTGTAAAAGTAGAGAACCCAGAACTGGGAAAGAACGTAAAATATATCATCCAACCCTCACAAATAAAAAAATAGTAGCAGTACGGCCAACTTGCAATAAAAAATGACAACAAAGTACTCCAAAAAATGTCATATAAGGTAGTGATATGGTGGATGGAACCTAACGAGGGCTCTTAAGGTGAACGCACGGGTGCAAGAATGCGAAAATTAGCTGATGTGGACAGATCTTGCAAAGTACAGAACAAGTATTCAGAACGTTATTTGGCTCATCCTCCCAACTGATGTAAAGAATGCCCACAGAAATGCACAAAAGGTTCAAAATTTTCCTGGGGGCATGTTTAACTAGATCCAATCATTTTATCATAGTCTTGCATGCATAATGCAATATTTGCGGGAAAGATTTAGAAAAATGCATGTGTCCAAAAGAAAATTGCTCGCATGATTGAAGGACATGTCATTAAAATACACGCAGTGTCCCCAATATGCCTCCAAGTGGAGTCAGCAAATGCCATCCAGGACTCAATAATATCCTCAAGCCTCAAATATGCGCTTACTTGAGAGTAAAAATCCCCCCATCTAGTTAAAAATTCCCACAGGGAAATAGAGAAACAAAAATGCCCACGGGCCAATAGAGTAAAAATTCATGCAACTTGTAAAAATTACCGCATCTAGTTAAATATGCCCACATTTAAGTTTCAGAATACACTTACATCGATTCTCCAATTTGGATAAGAATTTGATTTGGGAAAATGTCTATGGCCCATTGAGAAATGCTTTACGACTCATTTGTAAATTCTAGTTGGACTGATAAAATGCCCACACTCCCTTGAAAAATTCCCACAGGTGTCAAACATATGCACACATGTCCAGACAAAGTCCCGTACAAATGCACAAAAGGTTGAAAAATGCCCACAGGAAGTCATAGCAAAGATGAATAAAAATGCAGGAATAAATTAGGTACAATATGTTTGCAGAAATCTACATTTGTGAAATATTACTTTTCATTGATTCTGAAGATATATGTGAGACAAATTAAATATCTTGAGATGAATAGACTGACAAGGTTTCAGGGGGAGAAGTATTGTTAGATAAAGAAAAGAAAATAAAGTGAAGCAGAATTTTGATGTTTTCATTGATGCATGAACCTTTTATGAATTTACTAGATGACTGTTGATACATTCATTATGCGGTCATGTCCTTACATGTGACCGGAATTTCAATGATAAATTTAAACACTTGAAAAGTACAGCTAAAGTAAATATGTTATGGGAATCCTGAGCTTATAAATATATTCTCTAACTATATTGTATGACTACTTGGATGGAGGATTCCTATGCCAAGTACAACAGTAAAGGAAAAAGGATGTTGATGGAAAAGGATGATGACATTGCAAAAAGGGATATAAAGGTTGATGACAAAGGATGAGGACATGGAAAAAAGGACAAGACATTTTGGACATCAATTCAACATGAGGGTAGGTTACCTGGCCTTCTCAACTATATGTGGTCATATGTCTCATGTGTCTCGTGCAAAGAGTGGAATCTCATAATCATCATGACTGGATAAGGAAGATCATGTGGTCGTCTCATCTTCCTCAGGTTAACTCAGAAAGGGGTGGCCAGCCCCTTGAGGATAACCATAGTCCTCGAAACATGTCACACATATTAAAAAATAAGCTATGCAACAAAACTGAACAAGCATTTCGCATATAAATTGTAAAAATAACAAATATAGGTATATTAATTGTTTTAATCAGCACAAGACTATAAAATTGAGAGTTGCATTAATAATCTTTAAAGTAAAGAAAACAAAATATTAATAATTATAGTCATTTAAATGCTACAATATTGGACAATATTGAAAGGGTGGGTGAATCAATATTGTTACCTTTTTCACAATTTTATCCACTTTTAAAATAATAAATAACAAGCAGAATCACAAGATAGATAGAACAAAAATTTATCGTGGAAGCCCAATTGGTAAAAACAACAAACACTTTCTATAACTTCAAATTTACATTTTCAATTGGTTTTAACAATTTCAAAAATATATTATATATTATACTTTTGTCAATACAAAGTACCCAGTCTATGTCAAAAACGTATCATATAGCCCATCATCAAAGGGTATACAAAAGAAAGCTTCAATCTAGCACCAAAAAGACATTCCATGTAGTCAAAAGAAGCACATAATGATCCCTAAATGATTATCCAAGGAAGCACCTAAGGGGTAAAGTGAAACCCCCCGCGAAGTAAGGAATTTATATGCCATGAAAATAGCTCATCCAAAGGAGCAGTCAGTAGAGCAGAGTCAAAGGCTAAAAAAAACTTGAATCTTTTCTAAGAAAGATGAGTAAGACACAACAATTATGTTGATTAACATAACTTAAAAGAACATGATGGTATCTCTCCCAATAGACTCTCCATCCAACATCTCAAAATATGAGAGTTTTCCCATCTCAAGAGAAAGTGCTTCCTTAGATAAAACATCAACACTCATATTGTGATCCCTTTAAATGTGCTTAAAGTCTTCTTGAAAGTGGATGTATCCCAGACACAAAAATGAAATCCCTCTCATACTCATAGCTCCCAAAAACAAAAATAAACCACCCTAGTTCATAATACCTTCATACCTTCACCCACTATTTTGTTTTTTAATGTTGTAGTATGGATTTTGACAATGGCATAGTAAATAAGAACCACAATATGGTCTTTATTAAGCATCCTCTATGTGTCAAACTTAAAAATGGTCACCATATTACACTCATATGACAAATCATTTTGAAGAAAGGGTCTATTGACGATGATGTTCTCTATGATGTTCTCTATAATACGATGATGGACATAAAGACAATGATCATGATAATCCTGCTAACTACGATGACAATGATAATTAATAAACATAAAAAAACAACAAACAATTAAAACTATCCATCTTATATTCCCCCTATCGCAACAATGAAATTTTACATCTTTCACATACCTCACCCGTGAACTACGCCTAAGGTCGCAAATGAGCTTCCAAGGTTGCAGAGGAGGTTTTTTAGTTACCTCACCCATGAACTAGGCCCGAGGTCACAGAGGAAGTTCCATGGTTGCAGAGGAGGAAACTCGTGTTCATTTCCTTAACACAACCAAAAATATAGCTTGTGAATGTGTTGAAACCCTTAAGCTGCACCAAACATATATAAATTTCTTTTTTGACTCAATTTTTATAGTATGAGTTCTTCCTATAGGCCTCTTTTTATTGGGTGGGCATCGAGCTTCAACTTAATTTAAATGGTATCCCAACTTTGGGGGGTTTCTATCCTCAAGGTCATCCACCCCCTTCATCTCCAAAATCTACGCAGAGGGACATTAGGAGATTGATATTGAGACCCATAAGCAAAGGCGAAGGTCACTAAGGCAGTTTCAGGACCAGGTGGTTAAAAACCAATAGTATAGCTAGTATAAATATTTTTTTCCTGTGGAGATGTATTCGATAAGTCAACTGCTTCCATTTAATCCATTAACTCATTTTCTAGCAGAAGATATAATGATTTGAATTTCGTGTGTATGAGAGTTTCTCCTGTATGCCCTCCATAAATTACAGTCAGGGTTTTATTGATAGATACAGTCAAGGTTTTCTCCTATCTTCCCTCCAGAGATTGATTAGGATGGATGGTTTTATATAAAAAATACTTCACCTACTTCCTATCAACCCTGCTTCTAGATACAAATCTGAGTTAGTGAAATATTTTGAAGAAATTTAAAGCCCACATGGACATAATGCTTGCAACTATTGCATTATACATGCAAGACTAAGATAAAATGCCCGCAGCTAGTTAAACATTCCCATAGGGTAATAGATAAATTCCTGCTGAACCCCAAAATGCATGAAATAGAGGTGGAAATATGACCACAAGAGGTGTTGAAATTCCAGTAGATCATTGAAATGCCTATGACATTTAAGGACATTCCCACATATGTATGCAAGCACCCACACATGAAGACTATATTCTCGTGACATGTAAGGGCATGCCAACATAATGAATGTATCAACAGTCATCTAGTAAATTCATAAAAGACAAGCATGTATCAATGACAACATAACAATGCTTCTTCACTTTATTTCCTTTTCTTTATTTAACCATATTGCTACCCTATCAACCATGCTTTCAGGTATAACTCTGAGTTAGTGAAATATTTTGAAGACATTTAAATCCCACACTTAATGTACATAATGCGTGCAAGTATTGCATTATGCATGCAAGACAAATATAAAATGCCAGCAACTAGTTAAACATGCCCATAGGGTAATATATAAATGGTCATTGAACCCCAAATTGCATGAAATAGAGGTGGGAAGATGCCCACGGGAAAATTGTTGAAATGCCAGCAGATCATTGAAATTCTTGTGAAATCTAAGGACATTCCCGCATAAGTATGAAAGCACCCACACATAAAGACTATATTCCCGCAACATGTAAGGACATGGCCGCATAATGAATGCATCAAAAGTCATCTAGTCAATTCATAAAATGTAAGCATGCATCAATGACAACATCACAATCTTGTTTCACTTTACTTCCTTTTCTTTATCTAACCATATTCAACTTTTTGTGCATTTTTATGGAACTGCATGCATTTGTTTGAGGTTTGTGGGCATTTTATATGGTAGTATGGTAATTTTACCAGTCCAATGAGCATTTTCAAACTGGCTACAGGTATTTCTCAATAGGCTGTGGGTATTTCTCAACAGGCTGTGAACATTTGTCCAAATCAACTGCTTATCCAATTTGAAGAATTGATGTAAATGTATTATGCAACTTAAATGTGGGCATGTTTAATTAGTTGCAGGCATTTTTAGTGCACCTATGATGCCATGATCAAGCATACAATTGAAACAAATGAAGGACTTGTGGAAATTCATCTCCATTCGAGTAGTATTACAATATTGTTGAAGAATATTGTTATAAGATCGGGCTTCCCATAACATCTTTACTTTTGTTGTACCTGTCAAGTGTTTAACTTTATCATTGAAATGTCTGTGACATCTAAGAACATGCCCGCATAATGAATGTATCAACAATAATCTAGTAAATTCATAAAGTGTAAGCATGCATCAACGACAACATCACAATGTTGCTTCAATTTATTTGATTTTCTTTATCTAACCATACTGCTCTCCCTATCAATATGTAGACTAATTGCTCCTATTGAAACCTTATTGATCTGTTTATCTCAAGATATTTAATTTGTCTCACATGTATCTTCATAACTAATGAAAAATAATATCTCACAAATGTAGATTTATTCCACAAGTTGTTCACATGCAATCAACTAATAAGGAACTTATTGCCTCTAGCAGTTTCACCAGTGGTGCCAAATACTAGTAGGTTGGCGAGTTGTTTGAGACTAGCTAATGGTGAGAGAGACCACATTTCAGAGGGGGTGCGCCACCAGAGAAGAGAGACACAAGTATTCAGAAAGTGTGCATAGTGTATACCTTCTATGTAGGTCTATATAAATGTCCATGCAAGATCCACATAAGTGGCCAAAAATTTCACCCACTGCTTATCTCTAAAATGGGTCCATGGGTGCGCAAAATTGGAACATTAGAGGAAATTTCAATTTAAAATGGGCCTTCCAAAAATAATACAAATTCCATGTCATCATGTATTAGAAAATCAAAATGCTTTAAAATTCAAAAAGGGAGCACCTCTTAAACAATTATTTAATATAAATTTGGGGAGAGGTATCATAAAAAAAACTACTTTGTTTGTTCGTATTTTCAACATATATCCTTGTGTTTTTACTCAAATTTCAATCAAGAGAGCTCGTTGGATGTGGAATTAAATTCCATATACAACGAGTACCCATTGAGCATACTTTTTACAAGCCCCACTACTCCAAAACCAAGAAATACCTGAAAAAACGTGATGATGACATAATCATCACATTTTTCAAGTATTTCTTGTTTTTGGGGTAGTGGGGCTCATCAAAAACATCATCATCACATTTTTTCAGGTATTTCTTGTTTTTGGGATAGCGGGTCCCGTCAAAAGTATGCCAAGTGGGTACTCATTGGATGTGGAATTTAATTCCGCATCCAACCAACTCTCCCAATCGAAAATTGAGTAAAAACACAGGGAGATATGTCGAAAATATGAACAAAAAAGTAGTTTTTTCTTTTATTCCTCCAAAATTAATAAATATTATTTTATTATTTTAACTATTATGTTATTAATTTTCCTTAGGAGGCCCATTTTGAGTTGAAATTTCCTCTAATGATAAATCCTAAAATTCAACCGAGAATTATGAATTAGTCCTATCACTGTCGAAATTAACCTAGATTTAAAAGTGATGGTATTCATTGCGTATTAAATACATAATCATGGAGAATTAAGGTTGCTTTCACACCCAGGTTTTCCCAGAGTCCTTGAGGGATCAGACCTGTTGCTTCTATTTCACACACATTGGGCTATTGAGATTTGAGAAATTAATGCCTAGAATGTTGCTACATGTTTCTTTTATGCCCAAAAAGCTTCATAAATCTTTGGTGTACACCCATAAAATACAGGTAGTAACAATATGTACACCAAAAACACCTTGGATGATGTCTTGTGGAAATAAATGGGAATAGGGAAATAAGGGTGCATCTACATAAACATCAAAGGAGAAAATACTTACTTTGGGATCAAATTTGAAGAATGATTCTCCTTTAGAGGTTTTCCACCTAGCCATAGGCTCTCACTTTAGAAATACACCCCCAAGTTGAATTCCGAAGTGTGACAAGGGACGCTCTCTCACCCATCTCAAACCCCAAAAAATTGCTGAGCAAAAAAATCATTCATCAAAACCTCCAAAACCTCACAAGCTAAGCAAGAATCAGTAACGAATAACAAGTCAAAGAATCCTGCTAGATCCTACACAAGCACAAAGAATTCTCAACTCAATCAATTGAGAGGTAGCCATTCCTTCCCACAAGCACATTCACTTCACTTACCTTTTTTCTTTCTCTCCACTTGTGAAACATGCCCCCCATTATCCCTTCTAAGAAATCTTTCTTTCTTTAATAAAATGTATGGGCATATTTCCCTTTATTACAAATTATATCGCAAGTATTACATAATGAAATAAACTAACAAAATGGTGTCTTCACTAATTTTCACTCATTTAATCAAAATACAAGTTAAAATTGCATAGATTTTGTAGTGTTACAGTTAGAGTGAAGCACCACACTACTAGAATAGGAAGGAGGGAGTGGATTCACCACTCCATTTTGTGGAAAAACTGATAGACCCTAGGAGGGGAGGATAGGAATAAAAGTTAAGAAGTTAATTTCACCAGATTAATTAAGGTTTTAGTGTTGATTAGGATATCTAGGGTTGTAGATTAATTAAGGTAATTCAATTAGGGTTAACAAACAAATAGGAAAGAACAACAAATTAACAAAGGAAAGCAAACTAACTAGGGTCAATTCACTGGACTACAGAAGTGCGACTCTAAAGACACAATATCCATAAAAATGTTTAATGCACATTTTAGCTCATTTAGAGAAAAGATGCAAACTCCCAGGTAGATTCAACTCATTTTTATTTTATAGTTATTTTTCTCAAATATTCAAACTCAAAGCTAAAACAATGGGACAAGCATGTCCAACATAGAAAAACCATACCTCAATATCATTCATGTCCAACATGTCCCATAACTAATGAGATACAATAACCATGAAAGTACTTAAAACAATAACAGTAATAAGAGTAGCAATCTATATCAGATCTAAGTTGTTAATGAAAGAGAACAATACATAACAATAGCATGATATATTAGATCTGAACCAATTATAAACTAAACATAAGATAACTCAAAACAAGATCTTAGGGCAGAGCTCCCTTCTCCTCAGAAAAAATGCTTATAAACAGATTTCAACATCTTAGTTTTAGGTTACTTGCATGCTACTATAATAGACAAACATACCTATGAAAGGAGAGAACCGAGAATCGAAAAAGATCCTAAAATAATTCATCCAACCCTCACAAATCAAAAACAGTAGCAGCACAACAGTATGACCAACTCTCAATAAAAAATGACGGCAAAGTACTCCAAAAAAGTCACAAATGGTAGCGCTATGGTGGATGGTGCCTAAGGAGGGATCTTAAGGTTAACGCAAGGGTGGATATCCTCCCTAAGGGGTCACACTAGTCATCAACAAGTTGGATGTCAACATTTAAGGGTTGTATATCTCAATGTTACCATGTAAGGGTCAATCTTGAGTCACCACAAGGCTAAACATCACATACAAGTAAACATGCAAGTCAATGTAACATAACAATGCAACATGACATCATACTAGGATCACGCACATCAAGTCAACATGAGGGTAGGTTTCTCGACCTTCTCAATTGTATGTGGCCATACATCTCATGTGTCTCATGCAAAGAGTAGAAGCTCATAATAATCATCACTGGATAAGCAAGATCATGTGGTCATCTCATCTTCCTCGGGTTAAATCAGGTAGGGGTAGCCAACCCATTGAGGATAAACATAGTCCTCGGAAGATGTCACACATTATAAAAAATAAGTTAAGCACCGACTAATACAAATACAAATCTTAAGTATATACAACTATATTTTTTGTGTTTTTCTTTTTTTTCATAAATTCCAAGATGGGGACATCTTATTTGTTGTCATTTAACATTGAAATTGTTGTGCCCTCTCTTTCTGTTGATTGTGTGGGCATTCTCTCCTGTACCGTATTTTTGGTACATCGAATAGTAGGGCGTGGAGGTCACTGAAGAGGGGCATCATTATTTTCATGATCATTACAATGATCTTTACATGTTGGGTGGCTAGCTAAGACAGTTAGAGTGTTCATTGGTTCTTCCATTTGAGCATGAGAAAGTACATGTTCTTCCATTCATAGAAGAAAATTTATTACTACACATCATCAATTATATATTTGAAATCATAATAAATACTTATATTTTATAGAATACATACAGGAATCATGGCTATGTTCATCTCCACCAACATGAGGAAGCTCCCCACCATCATGTGGTACGTGTTTGGTACCACTACAATCATTGATTTTGTTGCTCTCACCTTGAAAACCAAAAAAGAAATTTATTTTTCACATATACAAATTTGACATAACATAGAATTAAAGTCCAAAGTAATGTGAGCAAATTAAACATTCACATATGGTTTTATTTACTTCTCTGTGCATCAATAGGGAAATTGGAATTTTGCCCAAGATTTTTCGACATGGTGGGCCCAAAAATCTCCAAATATTTCTCATGCGGGTTCTTATAAAAAACATTATTTCCTGCAAAAACAATATGATCATCAATTAAAGATAATTTTAGGTATGTGCCTTTGAATTACATGAAAAAAAACTGAATTAATTAAATAATACCTACAATGTTTGGTATCTTCATTGGAACACAATCCTTGTCTGCCAAGAATGTAAAGGGAAATGATCCCTTGATAGCCACATGTACTACTCAAAGATAGCAACTTTCACATTCAATGTTACTCTCCTCTCTAACATCCTATGAAGTAGTATTTGGTGAAGGGCCCTGCTGATGTCCAACATTCGGTGAGGTCGTAGCATCTAAAGGGAATTGATGGTCGAGAGATTCGAATAGCCTAGTTGATAAGGTATATTTATGTTGTGTTGAACCATCGCTACTACCAATACCGACATCTACATATTGTACTTGATGCACAGGTGTTGTCTCCAAAAATTCCTACAAAAAAGAAAACTTTAATTAATTAAACCATATCAAAAATAGAGAACTAAAATAACAAAAATGAATATGTGTCTCATAGTTTGTATAATATTTCAAAGATGCCACTCACCCCATAATGTACTATTGTTTTCCTCATGTTAGAAGTTCTTACTTTGATTTCTTCAGTCACAGGCCTGATCTTTATTAGTGCAAGAAGTTCTTGATTGGACTTTTTCAAAGCCTTCTTCACAATTCCCATTGGGTCAGTTGAATAAAATATATATTCCTCAGTGACCACCTCATCATCGTGATGTGGTGTGCTCTATAAACATTAATCAATAAAATTAGTTAATTTATTTTTATCATTACAAAAATTCACGTGAAAACAAATAGCATGCATTTAATAAAAAAAATTACTTTAATCATGTTTAGGTACTATTAGGATAACATTTACCTGATGGGACACCATTCAGGATTTCCCATGGTCAACCTACCACAATACAAGAAGCAACAAAATTTCATATTGAAAAGTAAAAATTGAACCATGTCTAATAAATGTGATTAATGAAGAAAAAAATTAGTGTTAATATGATAGTCACATTTACCTAACCAGAAGCTACAGGCTTGTTGTGAGTACTTGTTACACATAAATCTCATCATCATCATGTGTTGAGGTCCAAAACATCAGCAATTGCCTTCAATTCCCAAAAAATGAAGTTGGGCATTGGCCCAAAACTCTGATTTAATCAAAGAGCGTTTCCACCCTGGTAACGCTCTGTCAGCATGGAAGAGAAGCAGTGCTCGAGTCAAAAAGTCAAAAAGAGAAGATTTGTGAAGCTTCTCGAAGGAAGACTTCATGGCACCCTCATTCCTACTCATGTAGACCATATGGACTCAAGATCCCCCCTAGTAGGATCTCCCTTCCACCTCACCCACCGTTTTCTCAACCATCCCTATCCCCCCAAGGCCTATAAAACCTATCTCATACCCCATGGTTGAGAGAGAGAAAATATATGCTGCTGAATTAAGATTCTGGCCTAATCTAGGGTGAGCATAGAAGGAGCAAGTTGGAGCTTTTGAGAACAAGGAGTAGCATGTGAAGGATCACCACAACACTAAGGCGATGGTTGTAAGATTTCTTCTTCATTTTTAATGCAAAGTTGGCTCCTTTCCCATAAACTGTATTATATTTTGATCATTCTGTTTATTACTGAATTCCTTAGTCACTAGTATGGAGTTGTGGATTGTATTATTGTCCTTTGTTACTGCTTGTCTAGTTGATGTTTTTATGTAGGTACATCCATGGAGATTCATCACCACAGGAAACACTTGCGTCATACTTAATAAAAGCCAAAGGACTCATTCCAGATGTCTATGAGATCTAGGGGATGTCTTACATCCTTTGTCTCTCATTTGTTCTAGATCTGAACCATTCAAACTAGAGAAACAACTCTCCTCCGTAAGAGGTGCAATATTCCTAGCTACAAATCTGGCGACTCTGTTGGGGAAGAACATTTCACACCATCTGATCTTCCTTAGTTTGTGAATTCTTGTTTGAAAACTGAAATCCAACCTATTAGTGATCAGATCCACTAGGTCTTCTAGTGAGATCTTGGCTCATTTTGACCAGATCTGCTCATATCTGAGATACTACTACTCTTTGTACTTAATCCTACTTTTTATTTTATGATTTTATGCCAACTTTTCAATACCTAACTCTCTCTATTTCGACATTTTCTTTGTTTCAACATCTATAGTAGACACTGCTCCTATACAGAAGACAAAAGGAAGTGCCATCGCTCTATCTAAGTGGACAAAAGGCAATGCTGGGCTAGTAACTCTCTTTCATCAATACTCATCAAGCGGTGCTAGGCAGGGTTTCCAAACCCTTGTGATTTCAAGATTTCATTAATGTTGCGTTCTGTTCTATGTGTTTTTCGGATTCATTTATCAGATTTAGATTGTTCAAATTAATATTTGAGAGTGGTAAATGTTTTCTTTTCTTCAGTTAAAAGATCCAAGTTGTACCCATCAGTTTAGTTACTTGTGTGCTTGGGTTTTATTTTTCAAAAGGAGTGCTTGGAAATGAACATTGTTAGATCTCTTTTAGTCATCTGATCAAACTAAAAAGGAATTTATGCTTCATGATTTTTTCTTTTTTCTTCTTTGTAAAAGATCACTTTTTTCCTTCAGTACAAAAAGAAAATTCTTGATATTTGAGAATTATTGTTTTGAAAGACGAACTTTTGGAACCCTGTCTGACTTCAAAAACTTTCATATATCCTTGTTATTCTTTCCATATTTTACGTTCTTTTCTCATCAAAAACATATCTTAGATATAAGATTGAATATTTTATTTTTGTGAAGAATGTTGCAAAGTGCTTAGTGTGCCATTTTAGAGCTAGTATCTTTCTTTTTGGGTAAAGAGATATTGTTTCTTCCTTGTGTTCAAAGAGCAGTTTAGAAGTGTGTTTATTGTTTGTATTTTCGGAAAGAAAAGTCCAGTGTATCTGTGTGGGATTTTTTTTTTTTTTGAAAGAGAACTAAAACGCTCTCTCCTTCCCGTAAGTAGGGCATACTTTGAATGGTAAAGTAAAATATTTGCAACTCATATTGCATGGTTTTACATTTTTGTATACACTTCATGCATTCGTTAGAGGAAATTTCAATTTAAAATGGGCCTTCCAAAAATAATACAAATTCCATGTCATCATGTATTAGCCAATCAAAATGATTTAAAATTCAAAAAGGGAGCACCTCTTAAACAATTTTTTAATATAAATTTGGGGATAGGTATCATAAAAAAAAAACTACTTTTTTCGTATTTTCAACATATCTCCCTATGTTTTTACTCAAATTTCGATCGGGAGATCTCGTTGGATGTAGAATTTAACGAGTACCCACTCGGCATACTTTTGACGGGCCCCTCTACCCCAAAAACAAGAAATACCTGAAAAAACATGATGATGATGCCCCTCTACCCCAAAAACAAGAAATACCTGAAAAAATGTGATGATGACATCATCATCATGTTTTTTCAGGTATTTCTTGTTTTGGGGTAGAGGGGCCCGTCAAAAGTATGCCAAGTGGGTACCGGTTGGATGCAAAATTTAATTCAGCATCCATCAAGCTCTCCCAATTGAAATTTGAGTAAAAACACAGGGAGATATGTCGAAAATACAAACAAAAAAGTAGTTTTTTATTTTCTTCCTCCAAAATTCATAAATATTATTTTATTATTTTAACTATTATTTTATTAATTTTCCTTACGAGGCCCATTTTGAGTTCAAATTTCCTCTAATGCACCTAACCGTTCAACATAAAATTAATGGTAGCTATAGGTTAAAATTTTCTAGTAACTTGACTTATAGTATGGAGACGTGTTTCGACATCTTTAAACATAGGAGTTGTCATTTATTTCATGCACTGCAACCTAGGAACTGCGAGGTTCTTCCATGTATTGTCATTATATTGAACAGAATTTCATGTACCCTTGAGGTATATCGAAAGGTACTTCGTGTACTCGATTGTATATCAGAAGGACCCTTTTGAATGGTTGTGCATTAAATAGCACTAACACGGATTTGAGCTCTCGCGTACCTTGCGTAATCAGGAAACCCTTCTAGGATTCCCTAAACCATCTGAGAAAATTCATTTTGGTCATCTTTTTAGTGCAATACACAGAGAACATCTCTCAAGGAGACTACTACTTACGTACCTTCTAGGTAATCGAGTATTCAGGCAAGGGAGAGTCCCAATCCTCCTTGTTGTGCTTTACTATTGGACCCTGTGGTATATAGTGAGTTGCAAAGACTTTACAATCCTAGCAAGGAACTGGATTTTATTATCCCCTCCTGCCACCTAAGTCTGATTTTGGCCTTTAGCTTATGTAGGAGATTTTTGTGTGTTTTTTCTATTTTTCAAAACCTTAGGCTATGTTTTTAGTGACCAGCAATCTGGTTGAGCCTTTAGAGTGAAAGGCTTACCACCTGACCTTCATCCTGTTACAAGAGGAAGAATAATGGAAGTCACTGACCAAGGCGCCGTAGTTGATTCTCACGTGCAAGAGAACCTAGCTTTGGATGTAGGGGAATAATTCACTACATACAGAAATCCCTTGGTCGAAAAACCTCTTACAGCTGATACCACTTTCCACTTTCCATTGGAAGGTCATGTCGGTTCGTCAAATTGGGTTGATCTCCCAACTACTAATACTGAGGGGACAGAATATGGCCCTAATGATCCTTTTTGGAGAACCTCTATGTGTCAATCAATTTCCTAATTTGGGGTTACTAGATAGTCCTTTTTTAACCCTTTGACGAATCAAGAGATGTATACAAGGAGGTTGGACCATTTACAAAATTTTCAAGAATACCTTATGAATATCATTGCTTCACCTCTTCCTCATAAAGAAGCCATGTCATCTCTTTTACCCCTTCTTTTAGAATCAACCCCTTTTGGATATCGTTCACTCTCAACGTATCAAGCAACTTATAGTTTTTCATCACCCGCTCAAGGATCGATAATTCCTAATCCAGGCCAACCCTCCAACCCTGTCACTAAGTTTCAAGATCCTAGGTCTTCTTCTAGTCCTCTTGTATCTTCTACCATTGGGGGGCAATATCCAGCTCAATTTTCATCAGTGGTAAGTGGAGTCACATCTAGTACAAGACAAACCCCTACTATAAGACAGTCATCAGTTACAGTTCCTTCCACGACAACCAAGGCTGTTACTCCCCCTTCTAGTACAGGACAAACCTGAGGGGTACACCTTGTCATTAGTCAACCTTCTTGGGGGTATACTCGCCCTGGAAACCTACCTTCTGTAAGTAATGTAAAATTTCAACATACATCTACAGGAATGGCATATCCTTGTATGCCTTACCCAAAAATCATGTTTATCCCTTGGGGGTGTCCAAATTGGTCGTACATAGCTATTCCTGGAGGGATACCTATTAATATTGTTGTAGGCTATGGTGTCCCAGCTTACGGGGGGCCACCTAGTTGAGGTACACCTGGTGGAGGCCCACCTTGAATAATTCCACCTGATGGAGGACTGCCACCCAGCGGACCACCTCCTAAAGGACCACCATCTTCTAGGGGGGCACTTCCTAGGGGACCACCACCTTCTAGGGAGCCACCACTGGGAGGGACACCTTCTATAGGCCCACCTAGTGGGGGCCCACCTGGTGAAGGACCACTAACACCACCACCTCGAGAAAACCCTCCTCCTGGAGGCCCACCTCCATCAAGCATATCTTTAGGAGGATCATCTGCAAACCTGATTGCCCAACAACCAGTGTATCAATCGACCTATGGTCCTACTGGTATGCAAATTCCTTATCAATACTACTAGTACATGCAACCTAACCGACAAATTCTCTTTTTGGAAACTTCGGACTTGCCTGATTTGTCCAAGTTGATTAATGATCCCATTCTGCATAACCCCTCATAGCCTACTATTCCAGTAAATTTACCAACACATATCCCAAAATTTGATGGGAAGCAGGGAGAAGACCCCAAAAACCATGTTATGACCTTCCATCTATGGTGTTCTTCTAACTCCTTGATGGATGACTCAGTTCGTCTAAGGTTCTTCTAGTGCACATTGACTAGTATGGCTGCAAAATTGTACATTGAACTTCCACAACATTCGTTTGTGGACTTTATCTCATTGGCGACAGTTTTTGTGACTCATTTCCAACTGCCCATTCATTATGAAACGCGTACAGATATTTTAAAGTCACTTCGTCAAAATACCTCCACACATATTTTGGATCATATCCATGAGTGGAGGAGACAACGAAGAATTATCAAGGCCCCTCTTCTTGACATGCTATTGGCAGATTGGTTCACGAAATCCTTGTTTCCCCCCATTTCCTGAGATGTGGCTATGGGTGGTGTTTTTACTGAAGAGAAGGCTATCAGTCGCACTCAGTATCTGAACTTGGTCTATTCCTAGTCTGAAACATTGTATGACCGAATCCCTCAATCTCCTTAGCCAAGCACTGACCCTACCAAGACATCTGCAGAAACTCCTGTTGATGAGGTTGTATGTTCAATCCATCCCTCATCAGTAGCTAAGCCTACCATGCAATAAAATGCTTATGCTACTACTCCTTCTTCTCCCACAGTTTCCACCGAGGTAAATTCCATTCAATCTATGCAGACACCTAGAAACAAGAAGAAAGGAAAAGGAAAGAATAAAAAACCTAGAAACCAGTAGGAGAATCCCAAGGCTATGGCCCCAGAGAATGACATTAAAGGAAAAAGGAAGGCTAAGTATCCCTTCTTATTTTGTGGTGGTGACCACTTCATTAAGGAGTGTCCTTGTCGTGAACAGCTTAGTAATTTTTTGAAGAAAAACCCTATGCCTACAGTACTTACCGACCCCTTTCCTTCCCAAGAACAATTGATAGATCACATGTCCTCTCAGGGAACCTCTAATTCTACCAAACAAATCAGAATGATGCCCTCAGAAACTATCAACTTAAGTACTTGTAGTCAATTATACGACAAGTCAGTAGAGAGAAGGACGAAAATCCTTCTCTCGAGAAAACTCTTTCCACTAGTTCTCCTCCATCTTCGTCTAATGGTCCTCTCATGATCGAGAAACCTAATATCGACTTGATTTTGTGCCCACCCAAGAGTACCCTTAAGAAATCTGGCATTAATTCAAATGCTAGGGATGCACAATTCTACAATGTTGTTGAATATTTGGCTCAGGCACCTTGTGTGATCTCTACCCTTGAGGTACTCCAAAGTTGTCCAATGCAGCGCAAAAAGTTGTTAACAAAGTTGGGGGCATTAGACCTAGATAACACCAACCTAATTCATTTTAATGTGGAGAACTATAAATCTAGATTACCCCACCAGCTTGCATTTCAAATCATGACTATAGTAGTTGGTAGGAAGGTCCATAGGAGCGTTCTAAATAAGGGAGCTTCCACCTCAGTACTGTATGTGACCTGTTGGAGAGACATCGGTTCTCTCGAGCTTACGAAGTCACCTACAACCTTGAAATCTTTCAAAGAACGAGGTTTCCAACCTGATGGTCTGTTATCAGTCCTTTCAGTCGATCTTGTGGGAAAGACTATTTCCATTCAGGTGGAGGTAGTTGATGACCCGTTGGATTACGATATTCTATTGCGTAGAAACTAGTTCTATTACATGACGATTTTTGCTTCGAGAGTATTTCGAACCCTCTAATTCCCTCATTTGGGGAAGACTGTGACCATCGATCCACCTACTTTATACACACTAGATTTTTCCACTCCCACTGCAAATAACATCCCTATGCTAGGTCAATCCCCTCTGCCTTATCAATCGATTAGGGTAGGTATGTTGAAGGATTCCACCCTTGTGGGAGGGTTTCCCTCAACCCATCCTAGTATGGATTTGGCAACTGTAAATACAATTTCCAAGACCGACCACATTCCTATAGGAAAAGAAATTATTGAGTCATCCTCTCTTGGCCCCCATGAAGCACTTTATAATGTTATTCAATATGCTTCTGATGACCACTCTGATGATCTTCATCTCGTGGATTTGGATCCTTACCACCTTCCTTATTGGATAGAACCTTCTCTCCCCACTCTTTATTATCTCTCCCATACTTTTCCATCAGATGAGTCTATCATGGAGATTATGAGTGCGAATAGATCTATATGAGAAGACCATCATCATCGATCCTCTTTCCTTCCCAACGCCATTTCGGTAGACTTTGATCGTGTATCTCTTATTAATACTAATATTGTCACCAATCCTTAAACACCTGTTTTGTTGCAAGATGTGGATTTCGAAAGGAATCTTTGAAACATCACTTAGACAACTCATATTGACATATCAGTCAAGCCCGAAACTGTTGAGCATGTTCACGTAGGACAAAACTTCTCAACAGAAGAAGATGAAAGTTATAGATCTCTATTCAAAGAGTTTTGTGATGTTTTTTCCTAGACATATGAAGAAATTCCTGGGATTCATCTGTCCATCGTAGTACATGAGATCAAAACCTATCCCACAGCCTAACCAGTCCGACAAAAACTATGACAAGTCCATCCTAGAAAGGCTGAGGCTATTAAAGGCGAAGTGGAAAAAATTCTAAAGGAGGGGTTTATTTATCCCGTACCACTGATAGATTGGGTGTCTAATATTGTCCCTGTGGAAAAGAAATAGGGCACTATTATGGTTTGTATTGATTTCTGAGATTTAAACAAGGCTTGTCCTAAGGACATGTTGACGATGCATAGATGACTATGCATGCAACGGGGGAGACAACCCAGACCGGGATCCTTAAGGTAGGCTCCAAGCTGTTTGGGATGGTTGTTCCCGACAGGTTTAAAGGCTCTGTTATCCTGAAGGTTTAACTACATAAAAATCTAATAGATAGATCTAATACTACTGGTTATTTATCAGGTAGATATCTATGTCTGTTCAAATTAATAAACGTTATTAATTACAGTTTTTAATCAACAAAGTTAAATCAGTTTATAAATATAGAAAAATAAATAACTGTTAACAAGCTTGATTATTAACAAAGATACAGTATCTACATCTGTACATAATCAATAATGAAAAGAATAACCAGTACATGACATGAGTATAAACATCTGTTTCAAATAAAAAAAATTAACAAAATAATAAACAGAAAACATAAACAAAATAGCTTAATCTACTTACTATCCTAATTAGGAGCAATATGAATACTGAAAATCAGATCTGCTAACAGGACTATGAATAATCTCGAAGATGTTCGAAATAAATTTAGAAATCACCAAAGATTATGCAATAGACAGGTAAACCACGTATATGACGATGGAAGTCACCAATTTATAACATGGTATTAATTAACAGATCAATATCAACACAAGTCAATAGTCAAAACATAATACATTTGCATAATTTCATAAAAGAGATTATGACAAACATGCATAATATAGAAAAACAGTAACAAGACTAAGGATAGCATACACATGTGTTAAGCATAAAACCATAAACATATATATAATTTATCACCAGTTTAAGATTGTATCTACTGACAGGAAGTTGTCTCCATTTACAAAAGATCAAACCGTAGTCTTGTTTATCCCTGTTCCCCAAACTATCGACCCCCTATTCCTCCTGCTATCTCTCCTTAAATACATGTAATATTCAAAAACAAACCGTCCTAAAAACTAGAGATAGCCAAGATCGAATCATCCAAACAAATTTCCTTTAAAAATGACAAGTAAAACATGTCATTTTTCCACATATGTGAAAACGCCAAGAATGGTAAGATTCGATCCATAAAAATCGAAAATCTCAACAACGAAACAACACCTAGAAAGTCTGATAGTCATTTTGTTTCCGATCATATAGAGGATCATCCAAAAATAGATAGTCATTAAAACCGCAGCACGAACAGCAACCATATCGCCTGCAATGCAACACACGAAAATAAATTAATTAACACAAACAAAAAATCGAAATGACCAAAAAACTATGCAATAAACAAAAATAAAACGAATCAGTACCTGTACAGAGGTAACCTGATCATCAATCCATCAAAACTTCAAAATGTATAACTGATAGCAAATACACCCAAATACATCACAAATTTACAGGCGCATTGAAAACTTGGATGTTCACACCACTCGACTGACTCAGCGATTGCCCCCTAAACTGCATAAGTGCAACTTGAGCATTAAGCTCCTGAAGCTTTTCCTCATTCTTATCATTCTCACTCTGTAGTTTAAGAACCCTCCTAATCAGTTTGTTCTTATGGTTTTTCAGACGTACGAGATGCTTGTCACTCAAATCCACTTTCTCTTTTAACTTCAGATTATCGGCCTCCATCGAATCACGATTGGCTACAACTTCATTCATCCTCTCTTCCATTTTACGTATTTTTTCTAAAAGACAATTAATGAACAAAGGATGCATCAAATCCCCGACTTCACGAAGAACAGGCGAGCTTGTCTCTACAGACTTCGCTTCAGATGGACGATCAATAACATGCTCCTCTCGGGCGTCTCTTTCACACACAGGAGTGTCTTTACCAATCACAGGAGGACTCTCATCAACATGGTTCGAAACGAACTCAGGATGAACAATATTATCATTAATAGGCAGAGAGATATTCGTCTCCTCATCATCTAAGACCACAGTCTCAACCTGAACATTGTCTGTCACAGGGGTTTTAACAGCATTACCTTTTGCCATGCTCCTGGTGAACCTACCTACCAACTTGGCTTTTGGTCTGTTTCGCCCACGATTGCAAATTTTATCAGTATTGTTTTGTGTCATAATCAGTGACAGAGATGTAGACCTCCTCACACGCTTAGAAACCAGAGGAGTATCAACGCTTCTCGGTGGGTTAGACACGGGATCTTTGCAAGGTTCAGGACTCATATGGCTAGGGTTAGACAGGGTTTTACGTGAAGGAGAGACTGACACTGGACTGGGTCCTTTATGCTTGTTGCAATTCTCAGGGTTTTCAAACTGGCAATGGCAGAAAGAAGAAAAACCATTGGACTTGATGAACTCATCCCAGGACCGACTCGACTTCTGGAGCTCCTTATCGATTAACATGCGGACTAAGCCATGGTGAAAAAGACTATCACTAACATTCTTAGGACCCTTTTTAATGGCAGCAGACATCTTAAACAGACTTTGCAATAGATAGTAAGGTAAGTTCAAAGGAAAACCTATAAATGCAAACATGAGCCTGAGATGATAGACGTACGCTGAAGACAAGCGGCCTTCACAAGTCAGGTATCGGTGGATCAAGTCGAGAATAGGACGCCACTCCTTTTTGAAGTACTTATGAGCTACTCCACTGCGAAATGATACTTCTTGACCAGGGTTCTTTAGCAACTAGCACCACTCAGTAATGTCCATCTTCTTGTATTTAAACCATCTCTCACTGGTCAGTGACAGACCAGTGGCTACCGCCACTGATCGCTCATCTACCCGAAAACGAAGGTCACCTACTTCCGCGAAAATCAACCAGAGAGAGAGCGAAAACCCTTGTGACTTAGGGGTTCGAATCAAAGAATTTGCTTATGAACGGCATCCACCCAATAGCCTGAACCTTTGCCGACAGTTCAGGGTTCGAATCCAGCAATGTCATTTCGCATGGCTCAACCCTTACTACTGGCACCATTACTGAGCGCGTTAGAGCACGTAACCGCACACAAAACAAATACCACAGCTTGGCACAAGACAGCAAATTAGAGAACGAGCACTCCGGGTAAAGACTGAGTGAAAACAGGTAGTGAAATTTCACCTTGTGATAAGCAGAATAAGCCATGCGTAAACGCAGACTATACCCCTGCAAGTTCGGCATAAACGAAAGCATTATCGCTCAGAGAGGTAATCGATTAATGAGGAATGACAGTCGAAGACTCCAGATAACTCATGTTATCATTATTTAACTGAAATTAATGATATGAGGCCCTTCGCTATACACAGAACAAGTGTTCCATTGACAGGCAGCCATGATGGAAGATAAGTACCAAGACTTAAACGTGATGGAAAGGGTTCAGTACTAGTGTCATGATAGCATATCAATTTCGCAATAGGTGGATCAGGATGGAGGCTATGACATAAATTAATCTGACGATGAACCATAATGCATATCCCCCTACCATAGATTTGACTTACCCTTCAAAGGTGGCGGACAATAGAACATAATTGCAAACCATCACATCGAACTAGACTTTGCAATTCAGACCATATAATAATGATCAGCGTAAACATTTGTGGTAGTATCAACCATGGTTTGTGAACTTAGGATAAGGCGGATATGGCACGTAAAACATTTGGCTTTCATGCTCTAGGTTTTTACCAAAGTCATAGCAAACCAACCATTGATAATCATAAATAAACTCACAAATAAAATCGATAATAATCTGCCAAACCATACCAAGATCAACTATTGCAATATCGTGAGCTTGTAAATAGTTATAGTAACGAAATCAATCAATAAAATAGATTTGTAATGTTTTGGATAAGATGCAAGACTAGGCTGACCAAAAACAGATGTAAGAATCATTAATACTCATCCAACCAAAATAATAACTTCATAGTAGTGATTTCACTAATCTAACATAGTTCGCCAAGGTTGTTTAAAAAATATGGAATTTCACTGAATCAGTAGCTCAGCAAAGGCCACCCTTTCAGTAGCTTGAAATTCATTGGATTTGTCCCTTTAAAATTTGAACATTTCATCAAAACAAAATGGGATTTTGTTTGATGAAATATGTTTTTAAAGGCTGTTGAGCAGGGGCACAACAGATGGCGACTTGCTGGGTGGAACTGTTATCTCTGTTCTTTGACCTGAAATCATGCGAGCGAAGAAATCAAATCCTTAATATGAGCCATTGTATAGAAAAAACTATTTTAACATCTCAAACAGATTCAAGTATTTCACAGTTCTAAAGATTACCAGAGAATTACAGTTTCAGTCATTCATTTGATAAAAATCAGACTACCAACAAAAATCAATCCTTAAAGAGTAAAACAGTAAAAATGGCTTAGTTTTAAAGGATAAAATATCAATACCACGAGCATGGCCCTGCTACTAGCAGGCGTCCATAGCCTCGACAGGGTTGCTTCAAAACCCACAAAATGCCAGTATCCCATCTGCTAGTTATAAATATACAATTCTGGTCGGGGTGGACTATTACCTTTATTTTTTTAATTTTATTACTCATGAAGGCCATGGTTCAGGCTTGGTAACCAAATAGTAACCATGTCAGTCACCCGTCTGCATTGCAGTAAAATGAATCGGCTCGTTATGAGACCTTTCACCCCTCAGAGTTTTCTGTCCAAGGGTCATTGCCCAGGCTTGGTGACCGGAGACGACAATGTTACTGGATGCAAACCTATGATCCTGAGTAGATCAGCTCGTTATGAGACCTTCTGTCCTTCAGATTGTTTTTGCAAACGTTCCAGTCCATCCTTGTCCAGAATGTAATTATTGTTAATCCCAAATGAGATTATCTTAGCAGATAGGGAGGCAAATCTGATCCTCTTTATGAGAAGGGATGGCGTAAAAGATTTAAATAGATAACCTTACCAAGTACTGCCTTAATCCCTATGGGAAAATCTTTGCAGAGACTGATATAATTAATTAATATTAACATGGTTTAAGACTTTCTGGTAAAATCTAAAACGATGAAAACACCATTCTCTGTTCAAGAAGTAAAGCAGAATGACAGTTTCCAGGATAGTAATGTCTTCATGCACGATTTACAGATCAATTACAGAGTTTGAAATCAGTCATCAGTTTGAGGTTTGATAAATTTATCAAGTTCACAAATTGCAAATAAAACAGCAAATAAATCAAAAGGAAAACAAAATAAAATCCATCAAGCAATCACACCACACAAGTATATACAGGATAATCCCTTGAGGGGGATCAGCAAAAATATCTCTTGATCAGGTGACTATTTACTGGAAGGTTGTCAATGTCACCTTCCAATTTTTGCAACCTAAAAGTGCTTGGACCAAGTTTTTCTGTAATAATAAATGGTCCCAGCCACAGGCATTGGAACTTCGTATGTTTTCATTTATCTTCATGTTCCTTGTCCCATTTCAGGACTAAGTCACCTACTTCCAAATCCCGACTGACTGACTTTCTGAGGTCAAACCAACGCTTCACGGTCTGCTGGTGTTTTTCAAACTTTTTCCTAGCCAACTCCCTATCTTCCTCCAGTTTATGCAAGGTGTTAATTCGATGCTCCATGGCAGAACATGGTGTCTCCTGCACTGACTGGGAAAGCTGTAAAGAGGGTAAGAACGAATGAGGAGGAAAAAAAGCTTCCTTGCCATATACCAAGAAAAAGGGGGAGTTTCCTATAGTGGCTTTGGGAGTCACTCTGTCAGCCCACAAGGCATTCGGTAAGGCGCTATGCCAATTTCTGTGATGATTTACCACCGTACGTTTCAGAATCTTGATTAAATTTTTATTAGAAGATTCAGCTAACCCATTACCCTAGGGATAATAATTAGCTGAATACTTTAATTTTATTCCCTTTTCCAACGCATATTCAGTTAATTTAACAGAGGAGAAATAAGTTGCATTGTCAAAAATCAGAGATTCAGGAACACCGAATCTGGTGATAATAAAAGAATCAAGGAAAGATATCACCTGTTCCGAATTAACTACTCGCAAAGGGATGGCTTCAACCCATCTGGTGAAGTAGTCTGTGGCTGTCAAAATCTATTTATGTTGCTGTGAAGAGGCTGGTGTGATTGGACCAACAATATCCAGACCCCATTGCTGAAATGGGACTTCGATAATAACCGGCTGAAGGGGTAACGTTGCCTTCTTCAGTCTACCTCCTGCTCTCTGACACTCTTGGCACTTCCTGGCGAAAGAATATGCGTCTTTGAACAATGTGGGCCAGTAGTACCCAGCTTTAAGTATCTTATGGGCAATGGTTTCTCCGCTAAAGTGTCCTCCGGCTGGTCCTGTATGTAGTTGAGATAACACATTATCAGCCTCATATCTTTCTAGAAAATGAAGGAGAACTCCTTCGAAATTCTTTCTAAACAAAATGTTATCAATAAGCTGATAAGGTGAAAATTTAAATCTCAAAACTCTCTTATGACGTGGGTCTAAATGTTCAGGGGCGTTCCCATGCAATAAGAAGAACTTAATATCGTCATACCAAGAATCGAGAGGAGTGGAGATCGGAAAAATTTCCCTTTCAAATAACGAAGGTCCGCTAAAGAAGTGCAGATCTGGTTCAGAACTGTCCGCAGACCCAGCTGCTAGCTTGCAAAGTCCTTGTCCCCTAACAATATTTAAAGGTTTTATTTCCAGGTCGTATTCCTGAAGTGCTGTGACCCAATGTGCTCGCTTTTCACCAAGATCCTTCTGTACCAAGAGATTTCTAACTGCAGAATATGGTACAATGACTTTGGTGTGGGACTTCAACAAGTAAGGCCTGAAATGTTTAACAGATTTGAAAACAGCGAAATCTTGCTTGTCTACTTCTGGGTAATTTAATTCTGCACCGTTCAAACCAGAACTCGTAAAAGCGATAGGAGCTTCATTATTTTCCTGGTTTTTCTATGTCAGAACAGTAGCATAAGAAGAATAAGAAGCAAACGTATACAAAATGAAAGGTTTGGAAAAATCTGGGCTAGTTAGAGTAGGAGCTTCAGCAATAGCTTTTAGGATGTCATGAAAAGATTGCTTCTCATCAGTAGACCATTTAAAATTAGCATATTTTTTGATCATTTTCTGAAGCGGCCTAACAATTTTCGTGAACCTAGGAATAAATCTAGAAACAAAATTTATCTTTCCAAGAAACGACTGCATAGATTTTTTTGAGTGAGGCATCGAAATTTGTGATATAGCACGGGTACGTTCTGGGTCAATATTGATGCCTTGTTTAGAAACAACAAAACCCAGCAACTTACCTTCTGTGACTGAAAATATAGATTTCTTAGGATTTAGAGAAATCCCGTACTTCCTGCAACGCTCAAATACTCTCCTAAGATGAGTTAAATGATCAGTTCTATTTTTTGAAAAGACGGTAATATCATCAAGATAAATAACAACAAACTTACCAATCAGACCTCTGAAGGCGATATCCATTGCCCTCTGAAATGTTGCTCCGGCATTTATGAGACCAAATGGCATCTTCCTATATGCATAGGTTCCCCAGGGAGTCCTAAAAGTTTTTTTCAACTGGTCAGCTTTGGATACTAACACTTGGTTGTACCCTGAAAAACCATCTAGTAGTGAAAACATTTCAGATCCGAAGACCTGTTGCAAGATTTTCTCCATTGGAGGAACAGGACAATTGTCCTTATCTGAAACCTTATTCAAGTTTCGGAAATAGACACATAACCTGATGTCACCATTTTTCTTTCTCACGGGTACAAGATTTGCTACCCACTATGCATGCCGAACCAGGAAAATTATTCTGGTGGCAAGGATTTTATTCAGCTCCTTCTTGACAGTTGGTTCTAGGCTAGGATGCATTTTCCTCAATTTTTGTTGAAAAGGCTTAGCCTCTAGTTTCATAGGAATGACATGTTGCATTATATTAGGGTCGAACGTTTTTAGGTCATCATACGTCCATGCAAATATGTCTTTAAACTCATTGAAGAGTTTAATGAAGGCTGTCTTTTCCTGGGCAGTACATGTACTTCCCAGATTTACACATTGAGGGTTGTGCTCAGCTCCTAGATTTACAATGTCAGATTGCATGATGGAGCTATTAGTTTTACAATTCCTTGCAGCTTTAAATTTATCCTTTAAGTCATAGAATTTCTCAAGTTTGATTACTGATCTGGGAAGAGCACTAACCTGATTGAGAGATTCCTAAATTGAGCAAGGCTTATGGATTACCGCAAAATTATATAGATCCTCATCGTGATCCATTTTGTCAATGACCGCATCCTTAAAAGTATCTTTCAGAGTCAGAAAATCGATCAACTGCTCGTCGTTGTCGAAGACTCTCCAATTTGCTATGTTGTCAGGTATAGAAGGTCTGAACAGCAATTCAACCGAGAATGAATCAGTAAGCATTCTTTCGAATGGAATTAATCTTGAAGCAACATTAGCTAAAAGATCAGCTTCCTGATTTAGATAACGAGGGATGGAACTTATGTTAAATGCTTCAAATGCTAATAGTAAATTCCATACCTCAGCCTAATAGTTTCTCAGGTGCCCAGCAATGCAGTGTATGGTGTTACGTACATGTCTGACAATTATCTCAAAGTCCCCTAACACTACCAAAGCTTTGGCTCCCAGGTCAATTGCTTTTTTCAGCCCTTGAATCAGAGCTTCGTATTCAGCCACGTTGTTGGTGCATTCGAATTCTAACCTGCAGGCGATGAAATATCTTTTCCCATAGGGGTCTATCAGCAAGCAACCTGCACCAGCCCCTTCTTTCGACTTAGATCCGTCGAAATATAAAGACCAAAGACCATTGCTCAGATCTAAGTGTGCCGCGTTTGGGGCTGGAATCTCTTCTGTAATTTGCAAAAAATGGCAAATTTCAGACTGTTGTTCTGCACCTGTTATTGATGAAGTTTCAGCTTCAAAATCTCCAAAGAAATAATATGCCATATAGTTGCCCATTATGGTATCGGTGAATAATACCGGTTCATTCGAATCATCCAATTTGGTGACGGTATGATTCATGTAGCGTTCCCGATCAATTCTGATTTTATTCGAGCGACCATTATGAGATATCCATAAGTGTGACCAATCAGTAGCGAAATATCCATTGAGTTTCTCAGACCAATCTCTACTGAGAAATAGACCATATGCTTCTGGGATGTCTGCTACGATTATATCAATAATAAAATGGACTTGGGGGTTCGAAGCTAATCTTATTAGCACCTCTTTCAAATTACCTATCACTTTTACGTTTGAATGATCAAGCTGTACAATACTTGTATCACAAGGCAAGGGGACAGCATTAAGTTTTTTACATACAGAGTATGGCATCACATTCTTGGAGGCCCCTGAGTCTATCATGCAGTTAGGTACTTTACGATTGCATATTTCAAATGTAAGTAAAAAAGGTGGAGTTAAAGAATCAGATTTCTTTCCTATGGATGATGCATTGACTGAAGATTTTGTTGGGTTATCTTTAGTGTTAGCAGGGCTGTTTTGACTTGAAGAAGTTTTTCCACTCTTAGTTGGAGAGACCCCTTGCATCATTTTATCCCTAATCATTGGTAACTTAAGTAGTTCATAGATGGAGATATTGGCCCTGATTTTCTTTAAATCTTCAATCAGATCATATTCTAGATCAAGAGAGGGTGCAGATTTACTATTTGCAGGTTGATTTTTTGTTTGTGCAGCTGAACCATTCTCTGTAGCAGTTGTAGAAGGTTCCCCTGAGGGCTGATCTTTCTTGCTTCTAGTGTTATACTGATGCTGGTTTACATTGACTACACCTACATCTTCGTCATCAGTCAATTCTGAAGTATCCCAGAAATGGCTGATAACTTAAGGAGGTTTATCTTCTGTATCATTATCTTTATCTTGGGTGCCTTCAGAACTCTGTCCTGAAGATTGAGTTTCATTTTCAGATGATGTTTCTATACCTGAAACTAGCAGCTTGAGGAAACTATTAATCTCTTCAACACTGTTAGCTTCAGTCAGTGGAGTTTGTCTAGGAGCTGTATTCGGGAAAGGCCTTCTGAAAGGTTTCCTAGGTGGTTCTTTAGGAGGAGTGTTTTCAGAAGTGCCTTTCTTTAAATCAATGATTTCATTAGACAGTTTTTTAATAACTCTCTATAAGCTATCTAGGTCTAATGAATCCTGAATTTTTTTCTCAGGGTTTGCGCTCTTGGTAGGACTGTCAGTATTCTTGAGAGAAGAAGATGCAACTTCTGTGTCTACTCCAGGATTTGTCTTTATGGCAGACATATCTTTCTCAACCTTAATTGCTTCTTCAAAGTTTTCAACGAGGGTAAGCTTGGCCTTTTGTCTGACAAACATTGCCATTGACACAGGCAAGGCTGATGTGTAAAATTCAACGGTGACATCCTCAGCTGGTCGTGAAGCAGCAGGGATCCTATTTCTTAGAGTAAGGAATCACTGGTTGAAATCTTAGAACTTTTCCTTACTTTCCATACGAATTCTGGACAATTCTAATACCAAGGCAGTTGGAGTCTTGTCATCTCCAAACTTGTTCATGAAAGCAAGGTTGAATTCGTTCTAGCTGGTAATGGAACCAGCTGTAAGTGAAAAATACCACGTCGATGCTTTTCCCTCAAATGTATAAGGGAAAATCCGAAAGACCACATCTTCATGTTCAACATCCAGGAGTCGAACTGCCAACATAAACTTCTTGACATGATCTTCTGCTGGCTCTTTCAACTCAGGGTTGAACTTTGGCAGTAATTTCTCAGGATGTTTAGGTAAAGGGTGTTGAACACCTGGGACAGCCACTGCATCCTGAGCTAACCATGGCATATTAGCATTGGGGTTTGGGGGGTTTTCACCTGCCATGTTCCTTGGAGTTGGAGGCGGTGAAGGTGGTGTTTGAAGAACACGAGGAGGCGAATGAGGCGGTGATGGTGGTTGACCAGATCCTCCTGAAGCAAGTGGTCCTGAAGAAGAGGAAGGTTGGTTGGTGCCTGTTAGAGATTGTTGTATGTGAAGATCGGGAAGGGCACCTAAAGAATACTCTTGTTCTCCTGAAACAGATCCAGGATGACGAGTACGAGGACGGGTAATCTGCGGAAGAGGTAATTTAGTGGGCTAGCGCCCAGTGAGATTTGAATAAGCCCTTCTTAAAATTCTACGAGATTCGTTTATGGCTTGCTCGTACTGGTCGATTTCTTCAGGTAGGTGAATACTGAGAGAATTGAACTAAGAGATCATATTTCGAACAGAGTCGCTCACTGGGGTTTCATTCACTCGTGATGAACGGTGAGAGCGTGGTTGTGCAGTTGACTGTATTTGAGGGGTGATAGGCTGATTAACTTTGTTTACAGAGTTGTCTTCATTAGCCATTTTCCTAGGCTGGCCCTCCTTCTAGCACCATTGTTGACGATGCGTAGATGACTATGCACACAATGGGGGAGACAACCCAGACCGGGATCCTTAAGGCAGGCTCCAAGCTTTTTGGGATGGTTGTTCTTGACAGGTTTAAAGGCTCTGTTAACCTGAAGGTTTAACTGCATAAAAATCTAATAGATAGATCTAATACTACTGGTTATTTATCAGGTAGATATCTATGTCTGTACAAATTAATAAACGTTATTAATTACAGTTTTTAATCAACTAAGTTAAACCAGTTTATAAATATAGAAAAATAAATAATTGTTAACAAGCTTTATTATTAACAAAGATACACTATTTACATCTGTACATAATCAATAATGAAAATAATAATCAGTACATGACATGAGTATAAACATCTGTTTCCAATAAAAAAATTTAACAAAATAATAAACAGAAAACATACACAAAATAGCCTAATCTACTTACTATCCTGATCAGGAGCAATATGAATACTGAAAATCAGATCTGCTAATAGGACTATGAATAATCTCGAAGATGTTCGAAATAAATTTAGAAATCACCAAAGATTATGCAATAGACAGGTAAACCACGTATATGATGATGGCAGTCACCAATTTATAACATGGTATTAATTAACAGATCAATATCAGCACAAGTCAATAGTCAAAACATAATACATTTGCATAATTTCATAAAAGAGATTATGACAAACATGCATAATATAGAAAAACAGTAACAAGACTAAGGATAGCATACACATGTGTTAAGCATAAAACCATAAACATATATATAATTTATCACCAGTTTAAGATTGTATCTGCTGACAGGAAGCTGTCTCCAGTTACAAAAGATCAAACCGCAGTCTTGTTTATCCCTGTTCCCCAAAATATCGACCCCCTATCCCTCCTGCTATCTCTCCTTAAATACATGTAATATTCAAAAACAAACAGTCCTAAAAACTAGAGATAGCCAAGATCGAATCATCCAAACAAATTTCCTTTAAAAATGACAAGTAAAACATGTCATTTTTCCACATACGTGAAAACGCCAAGAATGGTAAGATTCGATCCATAAAAATCAAAAATCTCAACAACGAAACAACACCTGGAAAGTCTGATAGTCATTTTTTTTCCGATCATATAGAGGATCATCCAAAAACAGACAGTCATTAAAACCACAGCACGAACAGCAACCATATTGCCTGCAATGCAACACATGAAAATAAATTAATTAACACACAAACAAAAAATCGAAATGACCAAAAAACTATGCAATAAACAAAAATAAAACGAATCAGTACCTGTACAGAGGTAACCTGATCATCAATCCATCAAAACTTCAAAATGTATAACTGATAGCAAATACACCCAAATACATCACAAATTTACACGCACATTGAAAACTTGGATGTTCACACCACTCGACTGACTCGGTGATTGCCCCCTAAACTGCATAAGTGCAACTTAAGCATTAAGCTCCCGAAGCTTTTCCTCATTCTTATCATTCTCACTCTGTAGTTTAAGAACCCTCCTAATCAGTTTGTTCTTATGGTTTTTCAAACGTACGAGATGCTTGTCACTCAAATCCACTTTCTCTTTTAACTTCAAATTATCGGCCTCCATCGAATCACGATTGGCTACAACTTCATTCATCCTCTCTTCCATTTTACGTATTTTGTCTAAAATACAATTAATGAACAGAGGATGCATCAAATCCCCGACTTCACGAAGAACAGGAGAGCTTGTCTCTACAGACTTCGCTTCAAATGGATGATCAATAACATGCTCCTCTCGGGCATCTCTTTCACACACAGGAGTGTCTTTACCAATCATAGGAGGACTCTCATCAACATGGTTCAAAACGAACTCAGGATGAACAATATTATCATTAACAGGCAGAGAGATATTCGTCTCCTCATCATCTAAGACCACAGTCTCAACCTGAACATTGTTTGTCATGGGGGTTTTAACAGCATTGCCTTTTGCCATGCTCCTGGTGAACCTACCTACCAACTTGGCTTTTGGTCCGTCTCACCCACAATTGCAAATTTTATCAGTATTTTTTTGTGGCGTAATCAGTGACAGAGATGCAAACCTCCTCACACGCTTAGAAACCAGAGGAGTATCAACGCTTCTCGGTGGGTTAGACACAGGATCTTTGCAAGGTTCAGGACTCATACGGCTAGGGTTAGACAGGGGTTTACGTGAAGGAGAGACTGACACTGGACTGGGTCCTTTATGCTTGTTGCAATTCTCAGGGTTTTCAAACTGGCAATGGCAGAAAGAAGAAAAACCATTGGACTCGATGAACTCATCCCAGGACCGACTCGACTTCTGGAGCTCCTTATCGATTAACATGCGGACTAAGCCATGGTGAAAAAGACTATGACTAACATTGTTAGGACCCTTTTTAATGGCAGCAGACATCTTAAACAGACTTTGCAACAGATAGTAAGGTAATTTCAAAGGAAAACCTATAAATGTAGACATGAGCCTGAGATGATAGATGTACGCTGAAGACAAGCGGCCTTCACAAGTCAGGTATCGGTGGATCAAGTCGAGAACAGGACGCCACTCCTTTTTGAAGTACTTACGAGCTACTCCACTATGAAATGATACTTCTTGACCAGGGTTCTTTAGCAACTGGCACCACTCAGTAATGGTCATCTTCTTGTATTTAAACCATCTCTCACCGGTCAGTGACAGACCAGTGGCTACCGCCACTGATCGCTCGTCTTCCCGAAAATGAAGGTCACCTACTTCCTCCTGAAAATCAACCAGAGAGAGAGCTAAAACCCTTGTGACTTCGGGGTTCGAATCAGAGAATTTTCTTATGAACGGCATCCACCCAATAGCCTGAACCTTTGCCGACAGTTCAGGGTTCGAATCCAGCAATGTCTTTTCACAGGGCTCAACCCTTACTACTGGCGCCATTACTGAGCGCGTTAGAGCACGTAACCGCACTCAAAACAAATACCACAGCTCGGCACAAGACAACAAATTAGAGAACGAGCACTCCGGGTAAAGACTGAGCAAGAACAGGTAGTGAAATTTCACCTTGTGATAAGCAGAATAAGCCATGCGTAAACGCAGACTATACCCCTGCAAGTTCGGCATAAACGAAAGCATTATCGCTCAGAGAGGTAATCGATTAATGAGGAATGACGGTCGAAGACTCCAGATAACTCATGTTATCATTATTTAACTGGCATTAATGATATGAGGTCCTTTGCTATACACAGAACAAGTGTTCCATTGACAGGCAGCCACGATGGAAGATAAGTACCGAGACTTAAACGTGATGGACAGGGTTCAGTACTAGTGTCATGATAGCATATCGATTTCGCAACAGGTGGATCAGGATGGAGGCTATGACATAAATTAATCTGACGATGAACCATAATGCATATCCCCCTACCATAGATTCAACCTACCCTTCAAAGGTGGCGGACAATAGAACATAATTACAAACCATCACGTCGAACTAGACTTTGCAATTCAGACCATATAATAATGATCAGCGTAAACATTTGTGGTAGTATCAACCATGGTTTGTGAACTTAGGATAAGGCGGATATGGCATGTAAAACATTTGGCTTTCATGCTCTAGGTTTTTACCAAAGTCATAGCAAACCAACCATTGATAATCATAAATCAACTCACAAATAAAATCAATAATAATGTGCCAAACCATACCAAGATCAACTATTGCAATATCGTGAGCTTGTAAATATTTATAGTAACGAAATCAATCAATAAAATAGATTTGTAATGTTTTGGATAAGATGCAAGACTAGGCTGACCAAAAACAGATGTAAGAATCATTAATACTCATCCACCCAAAATAATAACTTCATAGTAGTGATTTCGCTAATCTAACATAGTTCGCCAAGGTTGTTTAAAAAATATGGAATTTCACTGAATCAGTAGCTCAGCGAAGGCCACCCTTTCAGTAGCTGGAAATTCATTGGTTTTGTCCCTTTAAAATTTGAACATTTCATCAAAACAAAATGGGATTTTGTTTGATGAAATATGTTTTTAAACGCTGTTGAGCAGGGGCACAACAGGACAATTTCCCTACTCTGCACATCGATCAAATGATCGAAAATTGTGCCGAGAGTGTCATATTTTCCTTCATGGATGAATTTTCTGGCTACAATCAGATAGAGATTCTTCCCATCAATTAGAATAAAAGGACATTTATTTTCCCGTGGGGAACCTTCACGTATCAGAAGTTACCCTTTAGTCTGAAAAATTTCGGAGCTACATTCTAGCACACCATGTCCTATGCTTTTCACAACATCAAGCACATTGTGGAACCATATCCGGATGATCTCCCAGCTCATTCACAACAACGAGAGGACCATCCAGGGCACTTTAGAGACATTTTTCGTAGGTGTATTCATTATAATATTTGATTGAATCCACACAAGTGAGTCTTGTGTGTTGAGACTGGACATATTCTTGGTTTCGTGGTTTGAAAAGATGGCATCTGGATAGACCCTTTGGAAATTGCTTCTATTCTGGCCTTACTTGCCTCAACAAATATCGCTGAACTCCAAATTTTGCAAGGGAAGAAAAACTTTCTTGGTTGTTTCGTTTGCAACTTCATAGAAAAAATACATGGCTACATGCGTCTCCTGAAGAAAGACACTCCTTTCTTTTGGGATGACCAAGCCCAACAAGCTTTTGATAACCTGAAACATGCTTTGACACATTCACCCAGGTTGCATTCCTGAGATTATTCAAAATACTTTCTATTGTATGTTGTTTCCTCCACTACCACCATCGATGGGTTCTAGTGCAGGAATATCCCAACGGCCAAGAAAACGTGATATATTACATGAGTAAGAGTCTCATCGACTCTGAAACTCATTACTCATGTGTGGAGAAGCTAGCTTTTTCCATGTCCATCACTGTGCAAAAAAAAATTCACTACATATTATTATGCACCACAATTGTACTCGCATATCAAAACACCATGTACTACATTCTGACTCCTCAGGTATTGAGGGGCAAGTATTCACATTGGATTGTCATCTTACAGGAATTGTATCTTGAGTTTTCTAAGGCCACTTCAAAGAATCCATTGGTTTTCACAGAATTGATGTGTGACCTTCCCTGTGCTATGATGGAAGCTAAGCCCAATGACTCATTTCCTAATCAATTCTTGTTCTTGATTAGCACAACTAATCCATGGTATGGATATTTGATCATCTATCGCCAGACTCAAAGATTTCAACCTGAGATGTCTTGAGATGATCATCGTCGTATTTGTCACCATGTGAAGTACTATCTCATCTTAAATAATACATTGTACTGATGTTGTATCGATTTCATTCTTCAATGATGCCTTAGACACAAAGAGGTTGAACACATTTTAAATGATTGCCACTCTAGAGCATGTGGCAGCCATCTTTTTGGGATGGAGACACTCAGAAAATTCTTCACGCTGGGTATATTTTGCCCTCCATATTCAAATATTTTCATGAGGTAGTCAAGAAATCCCCACCTAGTCATCACTTTTATCCTAAAAAGTGCACCCAGCCCGCTCCTTTACAACATGTCATTGCATTTGTCCATTTTTCCAAGTGGGGTATTGATTTTATGCATTCTAAACCTACCTCATCCAGGGGGTATGGTTACATCGTCGTAGACGTCGATTACTTTACAAAATGGGTTGAGAAAATTCCTATGTATGCAAAGGATGGAAACATTGCCGCCCTCTTTTTGTTCAATCATGTGATAGCTAGGTTTGGATTCCCACAAGCCATAGTCACTGACCACGAATATCATTTTCACAACCAGATGATGGCTAAGTTAAGTGCCAAACTAGGTTTTCTCCATGAAAACTGAAATCTGTATTACCCACAGGCTAATGGTAAGATCGAGGCCATTAACAAGGTTTTGAAAACTATGTTGCATAGGATGGTTGGAGACCACAAATCCAACTGGCACCTGACTCTTCTTTCCACACTGTGGGCTTATAGAACTTCGGTCAAAATAGAAACTGGTTTCACACCTTTTCATTTTGTTTAAGGACTATAAGTTGTCCTCGTCGAGTGTCAAATCTCGTCACTTAAAATTGTAGTAGAACTTCTTTCGAGCACTTCTGCCGAAGAAGAACATTTTTTGTAATTAACAAACCTTGATGAAAATAGAAGAGATTCTTCCTTAGCTAACGAGGCACACAAAAAATGCATCAAGGCTCAGTATGATAAGTTTGTCTAGCCTCGTGTCTTCAATGAAGGTGACCTAGTTCTAAACTACGATCAGAGACCTGATAAGCTAGGGAAGGGGAAGTTCAAATCTATGTGGTACGGTCCCTTTATCGTTAGTAAAGTGTTAGAGAAGGGGGCATACAAACTAGTAAACTACGATGGGATACCTTTTAGGAAACCTTGCAATGGGTTGTACCTAAAGAGGTACTATGCCTGAAATTATTTATGTATGGTACCTTGTATGTATATGTATATTGAGTGAATTTTTAAGTGTGTTTTAGTTTTTCAATATGGTTTTGAATCTTGTTGTCAATACTGTTTATACCGTGTTTTTTGTTATGCAGATAAGATGGATTTTTACGGTTTTGCTGATGGGGCTTTCCTTCATACCCAATATCTCGCTTCAGATGCTTGGGTTTTGTATTCCCTAGAACAAGACTTAGTCAGTTTAGGCGCAATTTGTATTGGTCAAGCTACCAACAACATTGCTGATTATCGAGCAGTGATAAGTTTGTTGACTGAAGCTGCATCTTAAGACATTCATGACTTGGTATTATTCATGGACTCGCAGCTAGTGGTTTGTCATTTAGACCATGTTTATACCATCAGGAACCCTACGCTCTTTCGTCTCTTTCAAACAGTGCATCTCCTAGAGAGGTCATTCAATTTAATCACTTATAGGCACATTCCTAGGTCTGATAATACGATTGTTGATTCACTAGAAAACTACATTTTATATTGGCACATTTCCCACACATAAAATTTATAAATGAAACATGGTCCATTGTAAATTAAAATAAGAGATAAAAGACACATAAAACTCATGTAAATATCATTTTCCATTTGAACGCATTTAAAACATCATAAATATGCCTCTCTCTCTCTCTCTCTCTCTCTCTCTCTCTCTCAATATATATATATAATATTTTACAAAAACATGGTCACAAGACCTCGACTGAAGTACTCTGGCTTTCAAATATACAAAAATTTCAAAAATCTTGAAGATGGCTAACTTTTAGTGTATACATCATGCAGAAAAGTATAATAGTGCTCATGATAGAACATGATAGCTCGGGCTACCCTATGGAGCAAGCGGCTGAAACAGCCCGACACCCCAGATGTGTGTCTCTGGTACCTCCTAGGGAGGTCATCTATGGTAGCATCTGGGATTTCCAATATCAACCGGTTGATTTTTTCCTCAAGATAAATCAACTCGTCATCTCCTCTATGGACAAAGCGAGCCCCCGCTTGCATGTTCATTGGATATGAGCCTCCAGGTCGTGCATCTCCTATGTCGGCATGAAATATTTAAGTATTTCCATCATATATAAAAATCATAAAACATTAAAATATTAAAAAATAATCAATATCTTGAGCATTGTCTCTTACCAATGCCACCCCACTGAGCATCATCTAGTAGAGGTAGATCAATATCCCCTCAAAATTCAGTCTTAGCATAAGCATAATCCTCGATCATGAGGATCTGGTCATCTAGCCAACGGAAGAAGGGATTCTCGTACTTGACCTTGAGTTTTCCACCTCTAGTGCGGGCCATGATATCCACCTAGCACAGCATGCGGTGGTCTCGATCTCATGGCTTAGTAAATACCACATGTGGCTTCAGGAGATTCACCCTCTCAAAGAAGAAACATTCCAGGATAGTCCCATAACCAAACTATTTCAGGTATCCTTTCTGACACTTGGTCAACTGATCCTTGAACACAGTCAACAATGCCTCAGCCCTGTTAAACACGGTGGGTGGCATGGCCTCTAAGGCATACAGCATATGTTCTCGGGAAGCTTGATAAGCCCCTTGGCTCCCAGCAACCCTTTGCATAGTGAAGGGAATGGTTCAAAGTGGCAAGTCCATCACTTCTTTAATTAAGATTTTCTTCCCAAACATTTTGGTTCTTGGATAGCAGTGACGAACTATGAGCTCTTATGTGGTAATGCCCCCCCCTCAGGGTCTTTTCAATGAAATAGGCACTCCACGCTTGGATAATCCTGTGAGAAAACAAATTTCCTCCACCTCCACAATGAGAAAGTAAGCCCCCACTTCAAAATGTTGTTGTTCCAAGTTCCACGTCTGCAAAATATACTTTAATAACTTGACATGGGATATCATGCTAGGATATTGGAAGAATTTCAAGAGGCCACAATCCCATAGAGCAACTATGGAAGCCCCATCTTCCTCAACATGGGAGTCATCATATTCGTGTTGATGTTCTTTCCACACTACCATTTTGGAAAAAATAACCTATCAAAAACCATAAAAAGTGCATTTAGACACATAATCAATTAATAAAAATGCTTGAAACCCACTAGTTTTGCTATGCCATCCATTTTTCGGGCGTGGTTCATAGCATTGCTCTTGTCTCCTTGAGACAGAGCGGTGCCACCGCCTGTTCAAGGCACAAAAGTCATGGTTTTCCACGGGCACCCCTTATCCCACAAAATATAAGTGCATTACCCAGGAAACAAAATTTATCCTTGGGTAAAATCCACCAAAAAATTAATAAAAACACTTAAAAAGAAGAAATTGCAACCATGAAAATGATGGCAATGATATTGGCTCTTACCTGAGACTGGTGGATCAGAAAATGAATGGGTAATGGCTCCGGAAACTCCAACTAAAATATACAAACAAAAAATCCAAATGGCCACCCAAAACTTGGTAAATTGTAAATGGAATGTTTTTTACTATTTCATGACTTTGATATGAGATTTTTAGGGTTTAAATATTATTTTAAATGTTTTTTAAATATTTTATTTAAAAATGCCCTTCTCTATAGTTTTGAAAGTCAATTTCAAATATTTTCGGGGAACTAATAATCTTTTTAAAAAGTTGTTACAAGGATGAGACTGAAAAGTATTGACCATGGGTAAGTTCATTTTTCTTTTTTTCATACTTTTGTAAAATGGAAAAAGTCCTCGAGCATTAATTTTGACATTTTGGCCGTGCTCTTTAAACCTAGTACCAAAATTCCGAGCCGCTTTTGCTTCTTTTTAGGCTAGTTAAAATCACTTATTGCTGAAAAGAAACCCTAATGGAGTCTTCATTAAACTCTTTTCGGAATCCTTAAATGTTAAAATATTGTTGAGCAAGCTTGTCTTCTTCACGCTCATAAAATTTCTTGGAGAGTTGTCTTTTCAATGGTAGTTTACCCCTTTTTCAGTTTGGATTGACTAAGTACAAAAAATGACCTCTTGGAGTCTTCTTTTTTCTTCGCTCTAACTCTCTAAACATGAATGATGTCGAGTTTACTTTCAATGGACTCGTTAAACTAAACACTGAGAGACCCTCTTTTGGAACGAACCCCTCCTTTCTCATGTTCATGAAATATATGAGAATGGAATTATCCTTTGGATAAGCTACAACGAGTGTTTATTACCCTCTTTGAACTCATAAAAATGAAAAAGAGGAACTCATCAATCATGATGGGAAATTAAGGGAAGGGAACCATTTCATTTTGCAAATTAATGGCAGTTGTTAGTCACCTTTGAACATGGCAGTTGTTTACATTTCATTTAGTAAATTGGGTATTTAACTTGCTTCCAAGTCAATCCACTTTCATGATTCATGTCACTCCTTTGAGTCTTTCAAAGAATGCATCGTTTACTATTGCATTATGGCGTGATATCCGCCTGGTCTAAGTCAATGTTGCCAAGTCTTCGGTCGTGCCATCCAATGTTCAAAAGGAAAATTGAAAGTTTACCTCCGCAGTCAAAATATGTGGAGAACCTCCTGCAATAAACAATGAGAATGCAAAAATATTGGAGCACAAAAGATATTTTATTGATTGCGGGCCACTTCGAGGGGGCAACCTCCTTTGAGCAAGCTCAATACAAAATAACTCTTCGGTGCTTTCAATAGCCTCAACACATACTTATATACTAAGTCTAATCTAAACAACTATTACTCGACATGAATGTGGCATAACGAAACCTATTAACTGGAAGACTTAACAACTATTACTTACTCCCCATGAATGTGGGATAATACATCATACTAATTGGACGGATTACAAAGCATATGCGTCCGACAAAATATACCAAAAAAATAAAGAGGGGGTTTGACACGGGTTCTTAACATCCCCTCCCTCTTAGAAAAAGCTTTGTCCTCAAAGCTTTAGATGTGGAAACAACTACTGAATCTAAAGGTGGGGTTCCCATGTAGCATCCTCTGGTTGCATGCTGCGCCATTGAATTGAAGACCTTTGTGATGGACCGAGAGAGAAGCTGACAAGTGCGCTTATTGAGGATGGCCTCCGACTTCAAAATGATCGATCCTTCAGTAACGCATTCTGGTAAAACAATTTGTGTGCTGATGTTGGCGCTGATCACTTGCTCAATGTGAGAAGGATGCAGTGCCAATTTATAAGCAACATACCCAATCTTTTAAAGAACTAGATATGGGCCAGAGATCTTTGGAGCGAGTGTTTGATACCCTTTGTCTTTCATGGAGGATTGCTTGTAACGTTGCAGAAAAAGAAAAACCATATCACCAACTTGAAAAGTGCACTTAGAACGGTGTTGATCATCCTATTGTTTCATGCTGGCTCTTATCAGGTGAAGATTGTCCTACAGGAGGTGAAGAATCTGATGTCTGTTTCGAAGAACCATGTCAATTGCCTGAACTAGTGAACTGCTGGGGGTGGATGGGAGGAGTACTGGAGGTGCATGACCATAGACTGCTTCATATGGAGTCATTTTAGATGCAATATGGTAGGATTGTACCACCATTCAGTGAGAGGGAGCCACTATTCCCACTGATTTTTTTCTTCAAAGATGAAACAATGAAGATAAGTTTCCCAATATTTGTTGACGACTGTAGTCAGATTCTCTATTGGTAGGTGATAAACTGAACTCATATGCAGTTTTGTGTCAGGGAGGCGAAAATGACTTGCGAAAGTTGTGTTGTGGTCTGACACAATGGAATAAGGAATTCCATGAAGAAGGAATATCTGGGCCATGAAAATTTGTGTGATTGAAGAGACGATATATGGATGGAGTGTAGTTTCACCCTTGTGGTGCTGACAAGGAACACATTTGGCAACCATATGTTGATTTTCGGGTTGCACCCCCATCCAAAAGAAGTTACGGCGTGCCAGCTCATATGTTTTGATGAACCCAGAGTGCACTACTGATGGAGAAGCATGGAGTTCATAAAAGACCGCATGTTTAAGGTCTGTGCTCTAGGGAAGCACCAGATGACCCTTGTATCTCAGAGAAAATCCATCCCAAGAGGAATACGGTACCATAGAAGGGTTATTGGCCAACTATTGGATGACTTCAGATAATGAGGATTCGTTGACATAGCCTTGATGAAGAGAGTGTAACCAAGTTGGAAGAGGCATAGAAATAACTGAAAGATAAACATGGGCATCAAATGTGTGGAAAAGAGCATCCACCGCAAGATTGTCCTGAGCCTTCTTATAGTCATAATCCTTGAGTTTGAGAACCCATTGCTATGGTGTTGAAGATGAGACTCATTGTTCCAGGAAATATTTCAAACTCTAGTGAACAGTGTCACGTCCCGGTCTTGACCCCGTTACATTAGATGTATATGACGTATATATATATTGTAATGATCATGGTGTGGAGTTAAAGGCCAAGACCCTGCCATTGATCAGTAATACTATGTTTTGGGATTTAAAATTGTCACCAATGGTATATCGGGGCATGCAGCACATATGATGATTGTCATTATGTAAATATGCATCTAAAATTAATTAAATGAGCACAACCAGCTACGGTCGCGGCAACCAAATCGAATGGGGCATGATTTTTCCAAGGATAAGGATGTGGGGTTGGGAATTTGTCAATCCTTAGCCAATGGGGAGAAGCCAAATGTCTATGAGAAAACCCATCAAACTGTCAACTGCCTTTCTTGTCTTTTTCCCCAATCATTTATTTCTGCCAGAATGTGGTTGAGTTAGTTATTGCATGGAATGGGAAGAGTATGGGAAACCAAATTCGAATTGGGCAGAGACCCATTTTTGAAAAACGTGTTCTGACTTCCTTGGCAAGAAAAATGCCCAAAAACGTATGCCATTCTGCTATGCATTCACATTTTTTCAGTTTTCTCACGTTTTGGGAGCAGCTGGAGTTTTTCCTGTGTGTTTGGATCCCACGTTTTGGCTGTTGGCTTCATTTTTCCCATGGATTGGAGGTCGTTTTTGTAATGCTAGGGCCTGGGTTGTCTTCCTCACGTTTTTGGAGCTGCTGGTGCATTTTCCATTCATGTTTTTGTGATTTCATGTGTTTTTTTTTACCATGGCTGTGAAGAGCCATTCACGTTTTTGGCTGTCTCACTGACTTTTGGGTCTCACGCACTGGCTATTTGGGACGTTTTTCCCTGCTCTGAGTTGGTTTCCCTGATAAGCTTCAGGACTGTGTGTTTTCCCCCATGTTGTGAGCCATTTTTGCTGCTACGTATGGGGCTGTGTAATTCGTTTTTACTGTTCAAGTTGTGTTAGCTAAATTGATTGCCTGAATGCAATGGTTAGTCTTTGGACTATGTGAGGAGTAAGGATTTTGGCTTGGTTGCCTGATAAACCTGGTGCTAGAGACCACACAGAAAAAACTAGAGGGATGGCATTCTTCTCCATCACCCCTGAATAGCACTGGAAGGGAATGCAGGGCCTGAGGGACTGTGTAGCAGAGAAGGGACTGATTCCTTATGTTGGGTGTGGATGGGTGTCTTAGAGGTCAGGCTAGTTTTGGTGTGGGTGTTCTTGGCTCTGTAAGGAGCTCACCAGCTTAGCAATTGCCTTCTTCAGCTCCTTAATGGCCTGATAAACCCAACTTGGTTGGCTTGGCTAAGTGTTTTGTGTATCCTGGCTATGTGTAAGCCTGCTAGTTCCCTTATTCCTTGGAGAATCATGCCCAGCTCGGGGGTGGCAGCGCTGCTGAGAGATTAAGGAGCACGCTGGCCTATGGTTGGGTGGAACGTTGCAGCGACGTAGCTGGTTGCGGAGCAAAGCGTTCATAAGATAAGTGATCTTGTGTATTTTACCTCTGCAACTATATTTCTGTTAATGAAAATAATGAACATGTTGAATAATGCTTGTCTAAATGCATGTTGATTCCGCTGTGCAAGGATAATTAATCATAGCTGTGCATAATCTACAATTGTAGTTGCGTATGTTAAATGAATTGCATTTAGGCATGTTATACTGCAATGCATTCTCTCTTTCAGCATTTTGTTTTATGAAATTTTTAGCCTGTACATGTTCATGGGCGGTTAACCCGGTCTGATAGAGCTAGTAGTCGCATTCTCTTTGCTGGTCGGAGGCATGGGGACGTGACAATATGGTATCAAAGCATTGGGTTGCAGCATGGGCCTGCATGAGCCGCCGAGATGCAGTAACAGGGGTTACATTTCATTCTGTCCAGCAGAAGTCTGAATGTGGAAGACTGTGAAAAATTTGAAAATTGAAAAATTTATGTTTAAGTGTGAACAGTCGGGAGGTTTCGTGGAGTTCCTGTCCGCCGTTGCGGAGGGATTCATGAAGTCCTCCATTCGCCGTTATGGATGTCGAAGCAATCCTGCTTCCGATCGAAAAGACCTCCGATCGCCGACACGTTAAAGGGGTTAAGCTCGGAGTTTGTTCATCAATCGGAGGAGTTGGAAAAGTCCTCGTCCGCCATTGCGGAGGGTTTTACGATCTTTCCATCCGCCGTTGCGGACGGCAAAGTGATTCTGGAGCCGACCCAAGAGTCACCCGATCGCCGACACAGTAAAAGAAATATCGAAAATTTGGCTAAGTGTCAGAACGATCAGAAGGGAGAATGGCCCGACGTCCGATGTTCCGAGTTTCCGCCGACGTCCAATGTGGTTCTAAGCGCCGATCGGAAGAGCCGGCAAAGTAAGCATCCGCCGTTGCGGACGAACTGGTAAATTCCTCCATCCGACGTTGCGGACGGCGAAGCAATCATGCTTCCGACCCAAAATTCACCCAATCACCGACGCCACAGAAAATTTAAAAATTCTGCTAAGTATGGAATGGTGGGGCCATCGGAGGAAGTGAAATTCCGCCGTTGCGGACGGATCGGCGAAGTCTACCGCCCGCCGTTGCGGATGGAGAACTGATTTGGCTTCCAATTGGAAAGGCCGCCGATAGCCGACGCAGTAAAAGGAAGAATGAAATTTTTGGTGTTCGCCGAAGGAAGGAATGGTCCGACACCCGATGTGAGAGTCAGCCGATGACCGACGTCGGAAGGGTTGGAACACCCGAAGAGCCGCCGTTGCGGAAGGTAGAAGCTTCCGGGGAGCTGATTCGGTGGAAGACAAAATGGTCAGGGAGCCGGTTCGGCGGAGGAGAGAATGGAACCAGAGCCGATACGGCAGAAGGTTAGAGCTTCCAGGGAGCCGATACTGCGGAAGGCAGGATAGTTTTGGGGGCCGATTTTAACTGTTCTCCAATGGGATTTTTTTACTGTTTTTCAGGGGAATTTCAGAGTTGAAAATAAGAGAAATTGGCAGCGAGCTAATGCGCCAGATTGCGCGAAATTCAATAATTTACAAAAAAAAAAAAAAAACGAGGGCGTTGCCCTCGACCCGCCCTGCAGTGGCGCACAAGGGGGCAAGCCCCCTTGACCCCCGTCGTCCCCCTCAGATAGACGCTCTTGGATGAAGGAAATTTTGTGTGTTTGGGCATTTGTAATTTTATGATTATTTCCAAGAGAAGGTAAGAAATATTGATTTGTATCAATGTATGCATCTAACAATTGTGTGTTATTAACACGTTTGCAGAGACATAGTCACCTTCCAGGGAAGTATTCCAGGTAATGCAGTTGGTAAGTAAGTTGCGGTTCAGTCATGAGGACCCAGGATGGGTATGATGCTCAGGATTCTTACGAGAGAGCAGAAGATGCCATGGGAGAAAATGCCCGTAATAGAAACGATGACATCGAGTCTAATGGAAGGAGATTCCAAGAGACACCGTCTGATGTTGCAGCCACTATGAGAAGCCTGATTAAAGCCCAGGAAGAGCAACATCAGCTGAATGCTGCATTGTTGCAGAGTTTGACAGACTTGCATAAGAAGATAGATTCTGGACAAGGTACAGCAAGACCAGAAGGCAGTAAGAGCAGTACTAGGAGAAGGAGAAGGACTTCTAGTGGATCATCTGATTCAGAAGAATCCAGCGGGGATTCTAGTTTTTCCTCTCATAAAAGAAAAAGGAAGAGACACCATAGGGATCGCTCTCGTGATGAGTTTAAAAAGGCAAAACCTCCTACATTTGATGGTGAGGTAAAGACTCGACAAGAGGCTGAAGCCTGGCTTCTTGGTATTAAAAAGTATTTTCAAGTGCATGATTATTCGGGAAACATGAAGGCAAGAGTTGCCATATTCAATATGAATGGAAGGGCATCCATTTGGTGGGAACACTTCAAGCAAGTGAAGAGGATCAGTGAAAGGAGGCTGAAGTGGAAACAGTTCAAGAAGTATTTCAAGCAGAAATACCTATCTGACAGGTATTATGATGACAAGAATAAGGAATTCCATTAGTTGAGATTGGGACAACAGACCATGGAAGAGTATGCAAACAAGTTTTTGGAGTTGTTGAGGTATTTCCAGTACATTAGAGATGAAAAAGTGAAGGTCCAAC
>LPNX010915452.1:52034-89606 GCA_001517045.1 Pseudotsuga menziesii | reverse complement strand
TTCATAAGATAAGTGATCTTGTGTATTTTACCTCTGCAACTATATTTCTGTTAATGAAAATAATGAACATGTTGAATAATGCTTGTCTAAATGCATGTTGATTCCGATGTGCAAGGATAATTAATCATAGCTGTGCATAATCTACAATTGTAGTTGCGTATGTTAAATGAATTGCATTTAGGCATGTTATACTGCAATGCATTCTCTCTTTCAGCATTTTGTTTTATGAAATTTTTAGCCTGTACATGTTCATGGGCGGTTAACCCGGTCTGATAGAGCTAGTAGTCGCGTTCTCTTTGCTGGTCGGAGGCATGGGGACGTGACAATCAGTCTTGCTGCCGAAAGGATTCTCTAAGAGGGATGGCCACCACTTCTGTACTGTGTGCAAAATAGTCATAATTTCCTTCTCATATGTAGAGGTGGATAAATTATTTCTAGAAGTGCATTTTTCGGTGAAGGCAATGGGATGTTCATCTTGAAAGAGGACAACCCCAAGTCCATTGTCGTAGGCATCACGCTCAAGAGTGAAGATCTTGGAAAAATAAGGCATCTGAAAGGTGCATCAGAATGAAAGATCCAAGGGGGTAGTTGAGACTACTGAACGTTGCATCTAAATGAAATGGAGATGAGCGATGACACCACATGAACTTTTCTTAAGAAGCTTTTCCATGCGATACGAACTGATGAGGCTAAGAGACCTTGGTTGTAAGCCACACAATGTGTGCTTGGTACCATTGATTGAAAACTGCATCCAAAGTTCAACAAAATCCCATAAAATGGGTCCAAGTGTGCGTAACCATTGAGCGCCCAAAACAACATCACATTCACCTAAGGGCAAGGAAAACATGTCAGAGCGCAAGTTATAGTCCCCAATGGATATGCGCACATTACAACACTTCCCTTTGCAATATAAGGTGCCACCATTGGAAATCATGACTTCAAAGCTAGAGCAAGGATGGATGAAACAATCAGCCTATTTGGCAATCTTCGGGTCAATGAAGTTGTGAGTGCTACCAGAATCAATGAGTATTGTAAGAGGGAGTTTCTTGAAGAACCCTCTGAACCGCATAGTTTGTGGGGTGGTGACTCCGGCTAAGGCATGGAGAGATATCTTTAGTTGTTCCTCTGGAGTAGGAAGTTGTTGAATGTCACCATCATCATCTGTGGGATCTTGAGCATCATAAAAAATTTCAGGTGCTGATGGAGAATCCACATCCAAGAGATAGAGCTTTCGCTCAACACATCTATGTCTCGAGGTGAATTTATCGTCACAATTATAACAGAGATCTTTTTCTCGATATTCCCGCATCGCTGCTTCAGACAAATGCTTGATAGGAGTGGTTCTAGGAGCTGGCAGATTTTGGGTTCTTTGAGGAACCATAGGTTTGAAGGGAACAAAGAGTGGATTTGGAGCGTTTTTGAGCCTGGATCTTGTCCTCTACTAGCTTATCCAACCCAAGGGCTTCCATCATTGTGCGGGGGCAAAAAAATTTAACCTCAGAGCGTATTGCATCCTTCAGACCACTGATAAAACAATTAAGGTAGAATGCATCAGGAAATCCCTCGGCGTGATTGGTGAGTTTCTCAAATTATGTTTGATACTCCCGCACAGTGCCAGTTTGGCGAAGTTTGGTGAGTGCTCTTGTGAAGCCATCAAAATCACTAAGACCAAATCGCTGCAAGAGGAATTGGGAAAATTCTGTCCAGTTTGGCTCGGCATGAGCCTTAATGTACCAATGGAACCATTGAAGTGCTTCATGTTCCAAATGAAAGGATGCAAGGGAGACTTTATTGAAATCAAAAGTGTTATGCAGACTGAAATATTGTTCTGCCCTATAAATTCATCCAGTCAGATCATCACCATTGAAGCGAGTAAAATCCAGCTTCGGCCCACAGTAGTGGCTAAACACTGAGAACCCAGTGTCTGTAGAAGACTCAGGCTGGCGGTGGTTGTCCATGGCTAAATGCTGATGATTGAGGCCGAGAAATTTTTGGTCTAGATCCTAAAGTTTGGACTTGATGGTGGAAAGTTCTTCTTCCATTTTTTTATTTTCTCTGGCGCCGGTAACAACCATAAGCAGGTTTTTTTTTTTAAGGTAATGGGTAGAAAAGCAAAAATGGAGAGGGTTTTAGAAAAGAAGATTTTTTATTTGGGAAAAATTTGGGGGGGGTAATTGGGGTTTTACGGGGTTTTGGACACTTTTTTAGGGACAAGAAGCAGAAAATGTGAATTTCAAAGGTGGGATGAAGGAATTGGAAAATTTGTCAGAGAGGGACAAGGAAGCAGAATTGGAAAACGAACACCATGGAAAAATTTGAAGGTGATTGGGTAAGAATCAAAGAAGTTATGACAAACTTTAAAAATTGACAAATATGGAATTTCGGCCTTGAGGAAGTGAAATTGGGAATAGGGTACTCAATGAAAGAATATGCAGAATGGTATTACAGGGGTGACAGTGAATTTGAAGGGGAACGGAGCTAAATCAAGGAAGATATGGCTGAAAAACATAAATTTATACTCTAGGACTGATCTGTGGTCTATGGCGATGCTAGAAGTTACGTTTTATCAACAGTAAATGGAGTAAATGATCTATGACAATTCTGAAATTATGCACATTATCAACGGTAAATAGAGATGGACCCCACGTATAATCAGCTTCCTATTGGTTCAAAGGTAGTCACTCGGCCACCAAGGCTATCTCGGGCTTAAGTATTGGGGCAGTACCCTTCACTTCACGGCATAGGTAAAACTGCTAACTGCTTAGCCAAAAACAACAACTCTTTGGTTTTCCTCATGAAGGGGAATCTAGTCAATATCGTGGGGGTCATTGCCCTTTTCGCTTGGCAGGTTTTCTTAATGGCCAGCTACTTCAGGGTTCCTGTGGTACTCCTCACATTGAGTTTTAGGGCTATGCCCAAGTATTTCCCACAGTTAAGCAGATAGGGTGTATTCCCTGATCCAAATGAAAAATACTACTGCAATACAATGCCACAAAAAATATGGCAGAGATTCCACCCAATGCTTAAAAACCCGTAATTAGAGCTAGGGTTTTGAGACAAAAACTTTTAAAATGGGCATAACCCGATCTAGATTGCTCAGAATCACTATTATAGCTTGTTTTCGGAACTGGAACAACCACTATGCTTCTATCCACGAGCTCGGAATAGAAATCTAGGTACCCGGTCAAAATATTTTTGCTCTGCACTTTTCACGGCCGTCATCGAAATTCTGAAAAATTGTTGAATTTAAATCCATGATATCTCCACTTTCCAAATGAGATGATTTTTTTTTGAAATTGTGTATTTTTGAAAGAGGAATTCAAATATATGACCTGTTGCTTCTTATTATGTGCAGAAAGTTTCGAAAAGTGATCTGAAAGTCGCTGCCCAATTTTTCCCTCTTTTTTTGAAAAGAAAAAAAAAATCTCACTTGTGCTCTGATACCAGATGTGGAGAACCTCCTGCAATAAACAATGAGAATGCAAAAAATATTGGAGCACTTATTGATCGCAGGCCACTTTGAGGGGGAAACCTCCTTTGAGCAAGCTCAATACAAAATAACTCTTCAGTGCTTTCAATAGCTTCAACACATATTTATATACTAAGTCTAATCTAAACAACTATTACTCCACATGAATGTGGGATAATGAAACCTATTAACTGGATGACTTAACAACTATTACTTAGTCCCCATGAATGTGGGATAATACATCATACTAATTGGACGGCTTATAAAGCATATGCGTCCGACAAAATATACCAACAAAATAAAGAGGGGGATTGACACGAGTTCCTAACAAAATAGCGATCCACTTTCATGATTCATGTCACTCCTTTGAGTCTTTCAAATAATGCATCATTTACTGTCGCATTATGTCGTGATATCCTCCTAGTCTAAGTCAATGTTGACAAGTCTTCGGTCATGCCATCCAATGTTCAAAAGGAAAATCGAAAGTTTACCTCCGAAGTTAAAATAGCCTTTCTATCATTATCTTTTGAGTCAGTCCTATGGTTACATCATACTCGAGATTCCAGAACTTTGTTCCAATTTTTTGTGTCATCGATGTGGGATTCATCATGGCCCTCCTTTCACGAGACTATTCATTTCGACATCAACTCATCATCCAGGGATTAGTCTTAGAAACATTTCAAGTACATTTAGATCTGTATGCATCAATGACAGATCCTCTCACTTTCGACATAGGTTCACATCATTGACCTTTGATCGAAATATTCAAATGAGTATTCATAATAAAATCATCTATTCACACTCATGAGATTGTACTAGGGTACGTTGGGAATCATTGACATCAATGATGATCTCCCTCGCACTTGTTAACGGTTCACAGCATTGACCGGTAATCAAGTGGTTTCTAGCATGTTCGACATCAAGACATTGTAACCACATGGATAGAATCGTACTTTGTGGAAGACGAGACAAAGACCCTGGGTGTCTGTTAAAGTGCTCATTGCTTTCCCTAGGTTGCGATGGAGTATATTGTATGAGTCTTAGCATGGATCCACATTTGTATGGTCGTGGTTGTGCTCAAATTTGCGTCCATTTGACATAGATCTACATTGTATTTTTGGAAGCTATGTCCAAGTTTGAATTTCTTTCACATGGATCTACACTATATTATTGTAGCTATGTTTGTTGATCTATCCCATGGATCTACCTTGTATTGGTCTGCAGCCATGATGATGACACATTTTTATGAATCAAAAGTATTGATGTATTGTAGAATCCTGGTTGATGATAATCTCCAATCAAGCAATTTCTTTCCTCAAAGTGATAACTTACTCTTTCAAAGATCTCACTTATCGTATCCCTCTAGCCTCATGCTTTGGGGGGAATTCAATTACATATAAATCTTGTCATCGGCATGTGATGAGGTACCAACCATCAACAAATGCCCTCAATTTCCAAAAACTGAAGTTCGACATTGACCCAAAACTCTGATTTACATATTTTAGTCCAGCACCGCCTTTGCCCTTAATGCAAGAGGTGTTACCCTCTTCAGTAACCCTCATTGCTTCTTGACAATAAGCAATGCCACCACTTTTTGCCTTTAATCAAAGAGGGGATCCACCCTAGTAATGCTCTGTCAGCATGGAAGAGAAGTGGTGCTCAAGTAAAAAAGTCAAAAAGAAAATATTCACGAAGCCTCTCGAAGGAAGACTTTATGGCACCCTCACCCCTACTCCTTGTTGTAGCTACAACAGATCCCATGTTTTATCCAAAACATGAGAGCCCAAATTTTTATATGCAAATGTAATGTTTAATTTCCTTAGGCATTTTTGTATGTTTTTATGAGTTGCGGAAAGAACTAATTTTTCCAAAACTGTGCCTAACCCGCAACCTGCAACCCGCAATGCGGATTGCGAGAACTTGGTTTTGCGTTTGAACTTTTAATCCCACAACCCGTAATGCGGATTGCATGGGTAGGAACATTTTTAATAATTGAAGATTGCGGATTGCAGAAAGTAGTTGGGTCAATAAATTGTGTGGTGTGTTTCCACAACCCGCAAATTGTGGATTGCGGGAAGTAGTTTGGATTATGATTTGTTTTGTGTGTTTTCGCAACCCGCAACCCGCAAATTATGGATGGCGGAAAGGTTAGTTAAAATTGTAGGACCATTTGCATTCGTGCATCCCGCAAATGCGGATTGTAGGAAGATGTAGTTTGCAAGTTTAAATATCTACTGCAGATTCATCTTGATCCAATGGTTGAGATTGTTTTGTGTTTTCAATGATCATTTATCTTCTCCATTCTTTTGTTTGTGATTCGATTTTCAAATTGCAATTTTTCGTTGGTTCAAAGGCTTAATGAGCACTTTGGTGGATCAAAAGATTTTAATCACTCGCTAGATTTTAGGATTTTTAATCATATATTAAAGGATTTTGGATTATTGGTTTCAAATTTGAATGTTTTATTTAATTTTGAAAGCCTTTGATTTGTTTTTTCCTTTTAGGTAAATTTATAATGGTATCCAAAAAAGTTTATTCATAAATTCGAAGTTATTATCTTAATAATTTGAGTAGAAACTATAATTTTTCATTATTCAAACAAAATACCCCATTTTCTAAAATTATTATTGATGGTCTAATTTACAATTATAATCTCTAAAAGTCATTTCATTAACTTTTCAACTTAATGTCTTCATGTGCTTCTTTAAGTTATAAGGTAGAGTTTATTTTTTATCCTTTATTTTTCATAATTTCATATATGAATTATGAAATATATGTTTCAACCTTATTATTATTATTAACCTTTATCTAAAAGGTTTGAACATAAGGCACCTGCATCCTTATGACATAAACTTTTAATCTTTCTTTTAATATTATAGAAGGACATGTTAAAAGGCTAAATGAAAAGTGTCACATAATCTTTTATGCTCACAATCTTAATTAAAAGACCATTTTGAATCATGAAACATGGATTAGTTATGGTTTGAATGAAGATTATTAAGATTGATTATTGACGCTTTAGAAAATATAACTTTTTAAGGCATACAATATCATGTCATGTAAATGAAAAGAATCCAACGCATCCTCTTCACTCTGCCATGAAAACCGATAAAGTATAATTGTAAAGCCATGTTAGGCTTGGGTAATTTATTACACTGTCAATTTTGTTTCCAGAAAGAAATTACATCAATTTGCAGCACATTAAATCAATTTGCTTAGCTTTCCTAAAATCTCAGTATGGAAAAGGATCTCATTAACGATTGCTCTGTTTTTATCATGCTGTTATCAAATAAATACCAGTCTTATCATTTCTCTAAAAATTTGGCATTATTGTTGCCAGTATGTTGACACGGCAATCTTTGTATACTGGATAGACTTTCCCTCGGGAGGGGAGCCTGTCCAATGGACACCATTGGATAAAAGCACATATTCATTTTTGAATTTAATAAAACACTAAAAATGAATTTAATCTAATAATTAGGAATTGCATTATTATTATGGAGCGTCTTATATACTGGACAGATTTTCTCTCGGGAGGGGAGCCTGTCCAATGGACACCATTGGATCCCGAGAGGAGCCTGTCCAATGGACACCATTGGATGAATCCAATGGTGTCCATTGGACAGGCTCCCCTCCCGAGAGAAAATCTGTCCAGTATATAAGACGCTCCATAATAATAATGCAATACCTAATTATTAGATTAAATTCATTTTTAGTGTTTTATTAAATTCAAAAATGAATATGTGCTTTTATTTCATTGGATCACAAAATAACATCACATTCTGAAATCGAAATTTTAAATTTATGAGAATTTTTTTTTATGTTTGGTTGCAGGTTTAATCTTGGAGCTTCGGCGCTAACAAAATGATAAAATCCAGAGAACATCAAGGATCTAAAGGAGATTGTTGCCACATCATGCAAAATAGATTGTTGAATTCTGAACGGTTTTAAGAATATCGCTGGGTGAAGCTTCGTGGATGGAAAGTCCCGATCAGATAGCTGAAATTTGGGAGATTCGAATCTGGTTTTCAGGAGGAGCACACCTGAAGACAGATATTTTTATTATTAGAGAGGGAGTTTCTCTTATAAATGGGACATCCCCGAAAGTAACCAGGGGGGGCAAATATTTCTCTTTCTTAGTTCGGAGAGTAGACTGGAGTTGCGCTAGACAGAGATGAAGTTTCCTTTTATCTTCTGTAAATGCTGCTGCCAAGGAGGGAAATTTTGAAGAAAATCAGGACAAAAGATTGGATATACTCTATTGTTTCAGGGTTTGCAATTTCTTGTAGACTTATTTTTTTAATAATATAGACTCATTTGTTTTCTCATCTTTTGTTTATTTTGTCAAGTTTATTTGTCAAGTGTTAGTTTTCCGCCTCATGTTTCTTATCTTTGCTATTATAATCTTTGTAAATCAATGAGAACATTAAAATGTGGTTTAGATTTATTTATGCTAACAATTGACATGTTCACATTGGTATAAATGAATTTCTTTAGTTATAACTTTTATTTATTTTGCGAATGATTATACAATGATATTTACAATTGGTGTTAATTTTTCTATTAACATATGAATGACAAGGTTAAGCTTCATATGTGATGATGTTTAAACCATAATTGGTTAATTGTTATTGATTAGTATTTTTAAATGACTTAAACAATTTATCTCTTTCACTTATTGTCAAAGTAGTGGAAAATCCTCCTACAAATTAGACTAAAATAAAGGATGTCCTATTTGTACCAGGACTAAAGAAGAACCTTCTCTCCATCTCTGCATTAGATGCAAAATGCATGAGAGTTGCATCTATAGATGGACAAGTTCTCATGTGGTCAAAAGGAAATACTATTGACGATGCAGTAATAATTGGAGAACAAGAGGGAGGACTATACATATTAAAGGAAAAACCAGAACAAGCTTTGGTTCATGACTCAGTAGAACTAAATGAACTTTGGCATAGAAGGCTTGCACATATGAACTATAAGGCACTACCACTTGCAAGCAAAGTTGTTGAAGGTCTTCTAGAAATACAAGCAAAACGTGGAGTATGCAAGGGATGTGCGAAAGGAAAGAACACAAAGAAGACATTTTCAAGTAACGAAAGCAAGGCTAAAGGAATCTTGGAAATCATTCACTGCGATGTATGCGGTCTGATGTCATCCAGTTCATTAAGCGGGTATGTATATTATGTTTCTTTCATTGATGATTTTTCTAGGAAGACATGGATATACTTCATGAAAAACAAAGATAAAGTATTCAACAAGTTCAAGGAATTCAAAGCCTTGATCGAAAACTACACAGAGAAGAAGATCAAGATTTTTCGATCAGACAATGGCAGAGAATTCACATCAAATGAATTCAAGGAATTATGCAAAGATTCAGGGATTAAGAGGGAGTTGACCACTCCATATAATCCACAACAAAATGGGGTTGTAGAAAGAAAGAATAGAAGAATCATGGAAGCTGCAAGGGAAATGCTTCATCATCAAGATCTTCCCATGCATCTATGGGTAAAAGTTGCTAGGACAGTTGTGTATGTACAGAACCGTACTCCACATAGAGTACTTGAGAACAAGACACCTGAAGAAGTGTTTTTCGGCAAGAAACCAGAAGCCATCCATCTCAGAATATTTGGTTGTCCAGTATACATTCACATTCCAAAAGAAAAGAGGACAAAGTTAGATCCTTCATGAAGGAAGGGTATATTTGTGGGATACTCTGAAAGCTCGAAGGCTTACAGAATATACTTCCCGAGATTCAAGAAGATTGACATCAGCAAGGACATAACATTTGACGAAGACTCATCTTACAACAAATCCAGAAAGAGACCTGCTGAAGAAACAGAAGTACCCAGAATTCATGACACAACCATGAATGATGCAACTCAAGAAGAAGATCGAGAAATAGAAGAACCTCAAGAACCTGTAGATCCACCTCAGGAAAAGAATCCTCACAATAGGAAACCTACATAGGTACGAGAATTTATCCAAGGTGAAGAAAGATATGGGGCTCCAGAAGAGATACACGAAGAGAGGAAAAGAACCAAATCCTGCTCCGGTTATGTATCCCTATTATGTGACTTCATTGATAAAGAACCTTCCAACTATGAAGAAGCGGCAGAAAAGAAAGAATAGAAGAATGCTATGATTGAAGAGTATCAATCGATCATGAAGAATGATGTTTGGGATGTTCTCCCAAGACCAAAGGGGAAGTCCGTTGTGACTTCCAAATGGCTTTATAAGATCAAGCATGCAGCAGATGGTAGCATAGAGAAATATAAAGCAAGATTTGTGGCTCGTGGTTTCTCCGAGAAAGAAGGAATAGATTATGAAGAAACCTTTGCACCTATAACCAGATATACTTCCATCATATCAGTAGTTGCTTTAGCTACAGTAATGAAATGGAAAGTACATCAGATGGATGTCAAGACGGCTTTCTTGAATGGTGTAGTAGAAAAGGAAGTATATGTGGAGCAGCTACTCTGTTTTGAGACACATGACAGAGAGACTCATGCGTGTAAGTTAAAGAAATCCCTGTATGGTTTGAAATAGCCACCCAGGACATGGTACAACAAAATTGAAATCTTCCTATCTAGTTTGGGCTTTACCAAGAGTAAAGCGGATTCCAACCTTTACTACAAGGTTGAAGAAAGGAACCCAGTGATACTCCTACTGTATGTAGATGATCTATTTGTAATAGGTGAGGATGGGTTGATTGCTTATACAAATAGGAAGATTACTGTTGAGTTCAAAATGAAGGACTTGGGTATGATGCACTACTTTCTAGGCATGGAGGTGTGGCAGAATGTAGATGGAATTTCCTTTGGATAAGCGAAGTACGCAGTAGAGATCCTGAAGAGGTTCAGGATGATGGACTACAAGGCTGTGACCACACCTCTGGCATCGAACTTGAAGCTATTAAGTGATGCTTCATCAGAATCGGTTGATGCTATGATGATTGGGTCCTTGATGTTCCTAACAAATACGAGACCATAAATTTGCTTTGCTATGAACACATTGAGCCAGTTCCTGATGGATCCGAGACATGTTCACTTGATTTCTGCAAAGCATATTCTGAGGTACCTAGAGGGTACAGTTGATTATGGGCTCAAGTATGAGGAAAATCAGAAGATTAACCTGGAAGGTTATGTGGATTCAAATTGGGTAGGTAGTGCCATTAATAGAAAGAGCACTTCAGGGTGTTGCTTCAGTATGGGATTAGGTGTGATCTCCTGATTTAGCAGGAAGCAATCCTGTGTGGCACTGAGTACAGCCAAAGCAGAGTATGTTGTAGCTTGTTCAGCTAGTTGTGAGGCAGTATGGCTGAGAAAGCTACTATCTGATTTATTTGATCTCTAGATGGATGCTACTTGTATATATTGCGACAACCAGAGCTATGTGAAGATGTCAGAGAACCCAGTGTTCCATGACAAGTCAAAGTATATTGAGATCAAATATCACAATATCAAGGATATGGTGCAGAGAGGAGCATTGAAGCTCCAATATGTTGCGATGGACGAGTAGATAACTAATGTGTTGAACAAACCATTAGCCAGAGTGAAGTTTGAGTAATTCAAGGAGAAGCTTGGTCTTCTCTAGATCAAGGTTCCCTCCAAAGGGAATTGATGTGTCTGTTGACCTTTCTGACATGGTGAAAGGCTGAGCTTCACATGGTCATATATAAGTGCAGAGCCATTTTGATGTGATTGTGGGATGTGTTCCCACATTATCAGTGCAGAAACATTCTAATGTGATTGTGGGATGTCTTCCCACATGATAAGATATAAGTGCAGATCCATTGTGATGTGATTGAGGGATGTGTTCCCACATGATTAGATATAAGTGCAGAGTCGTTATGATGTGATTGAGGGATGTGTTCCCACATGATCAGATATAAGTGCAGAGTCATTCTAATGTGATTGCGGAATGTGTTCCCACATGATCAGATGTAAGTGCAGAGCCTTTCTGACAAGATGAGGTCAGATGTAAGTGCATAGCCTTTCTGACAAGATGAGGTCGGATGTAAGTGCAAATCCTTTCTGACAAGATGAGGTTGGATGTAAGTGCAGATCCTTTCTGACAAGATGAGGTTGTATGTAAATGCAGAGCCTTTCTGACAAGATGAGGTCGAATGTAAGTGCAGATCCTTTCTAACAAAATGATGTCAGATGTGAGTGATGGACCTTTCTGACATTGGTTTTGGATGTGTTCCTCCCATGGTCAGATGTGAGTGTTGGGAGTGCCTTTCTGACATGGTTCTTGGATGTGTTCCTCCCATGGTTAGATGTAAGTGTTGGGCGAGCCTTTCTGACATGGTTCATTCCATGGTCAGATATAGTGCTGAAGACAATAAATACCTACATGAAGGCTAGGCCTACAACCAGCATGAAAAAAGGCTGGCTCTTTAGAACTTCTTGTAATGAGTAGAATTGAGATAGCACCAGTGATGATGACCCAGTGATGATCCGGCAGTGATGATCCAGATCAAGTGATGATCCAGAATTGATGATGATCTAGGGATGATCCAGATCAAGTGATGATCCAGACTTGATGATGATCTAGATCAAGTGATGATCCAGTGATGATCTAGACTTGATGATGATCCAGTGATGATCCAGATTCAGTGATGAAGATGATCCAGATGATACAGAGAAGAAGACTTGTGCTGATAAATTGTGTCGAGAGAATACCTCCCTAGTTAAGTGGGAGTGTTGATGTATTTGTAACTTCGGAATGTATTCACTTTTATATGTTATGTATTGTACCCTGATGTTTCTATCGGGAAGTATCTATAATGTAATTGAGTCATTTCATGCCTCGATGTTCCTATCGGGAGATTCAATAATGTAAACAAGTCATGTAAGTCACAAAGTGTAACCCTCCTTAATGATCAAGGGTTAAATTCCCCGCAATTGTGGGGCCGTAGGGTTATTAGACTCTCCTAGAGAAGTCATCCCTAGTGAGTTATTGTCAAGTCAGGAATTAATATAAATAGAGAGGGAGTCTCTCTATTTAACACGCATTCACTCACACTCAGTTGTAGCGCATAACTGAGAGAGAAAGAAGAAGTTGGGACAAGAGAGAGAGAGACTACTGCTGTTGGGAGATCATCTCACTGTCTTTGGGTTTTACTTTTGGTGCTGATTCTATCTCTGAGGAAGTTGCGAGGTTTTCTCCTTTATGGTTTCCCCGAGGAAATATTTATGTTCATTGTCTCTTGTGATTGATTGGTGTGCTTGTTATTCTCTTAGATAATATCCTAAGATCGTATAGCTTAAATGTTAGAAATCTAACAATTTTCTATAGCTCTTCAGGTCCAAAAATTTGGGGGGCATTTTGAGGCCCTAAACGATGGTTTTGGCCAATTGAGGGGTTAGGGGTTTCCATGGTATTCCCTTTCCCAAATAAAAAACTAAAATTATCAATTATTCCTTTCTAACAAGCTATCGAGCACCCTAAATGGAGATCATATGAAAAAATTACACCCCTAGGAAGTTGACTTATCAACTAGCCACCTCGAGGCCCACAAATACTTTCAGCCCTTCATCTAGTAGGGTTAGGTCTTTAGATGTTAGGGTTTTTTCCTCTCTATGTTTATGATTAAATTCCATGTGTGGTCTCTTTGTAATGAGCTCTTGAAAATCAACACAGGCGACACATCTCTCTGATATATAAGCAACCACCATTTGAGCTAGTTTGTATTGTTTTGTAGTTTACAGTGCTTTTCCATTCCATATTAAAAGATTTTGGGATTTACTATACTACTATGCTTTCTGAAAATTATTTGTGTGTGTGCTTCCATTTTATATTGCCATGTTCTTTTCGTTCTTTAAATAATACAGATCACTAGGGTACTCAATTGAGACTCTACACGACCTATCACCCCCAAACATATGGTCAAATAGAAGCAGTCAATAAGTGCTTAGAAACCTAATTGAGGTGCTTCATTTAAGAAAATATACACTAATGGGAACAATGGATTTTGTTTGCAAAATGGTGGTATTATACCACATATAATGGAGTTACCAGAATGACACCATATGAATCTGTATATGGCCAAAATCTCATGTCTGTGGTTCCCTACTTACTAAGTGCTTCCAAGGTTCAGGTGGTGGATGGCACACTTTGCACCAAATAAGATATTCTCTAGAAACTTAAGAAAATCCAGGTTATCGATCACAATAGAATGAAACAACATGTAGATTAGCGTCACTTGGAGTGTTCATTTGCAAAAGGATATCATTTATTTCTTCAACTTCAACCTTATATACAAACATCACTAAAAAATAACCTCCACTAGAAACTAGCATTGAAGTTCTATGGACCTTACAAAATCATACAAAACATTGGATAGGTTTCCTATAAGCCAGCTCTACCAAATCAGTCTAGAAGATCCATATGATCTTTCGTATGTCTTGTCTCAAAAATGTTGTTGGTTCAAATTGTAAAGTGAAAACCAAGTTACTAGAACTTAATGAAGAAGGATCCATTTGGATGCATTTGGAAGCAATATTGGATACCAAAGGGCATGAATTGCATGAGAACATGGTTAAAGAAGTACTGGTCCAATGGAAGGATATGCAACCAAAATATTCCACATGGAAACTAATAGGAATTCTGCAACATTTTCCTCATCTCCAACCTTGAATATAATGTTACTCTTGAAGGGGAAGAGCATGTTAGGGTCCTACACCAACCTCCATAATTTAACCTACATAGGAGTTAATTGATTAATGTATGTGACTATTTCCTTTGAATAAGACCAATTAGGTAGAAATGGATAATTAATTCATGCAAAAGGGGTCTATCGATTGATTAAGGCTCACTAGGTAGTTGATATTCATTAATTATGGGACCACAAGTAGTTAGGGCTTTGGCTATTGGAAGCCTATTTAAAGAGATAGGAGGCTATGGATTGTTTTTCCAAGTATTATTGTATTTGGATCTCGACTCAAGTGAAAGGTCACCCAACCTTAAAAGGAAAGTGAACATTGGTTTTTATTAGATTGTCATAATACAAGGGTGTATTCTACAACATTTGATTTCAATTGTCTTTTTATTTGGTTATAATGCACAATTTTTAGGTTTCTTGCATTATAAATCTCTATATACTTGGTTGGATTAAAGAACAATACATTGAACCACCCATTGCTTCAGTTAGATTCTAGTTGATGACAATGATATGCAGTCTTTGGTATATATCCAAATCCTAGTTGGTTGTTGTTGATGTATTTGTAACTTTGTAAGCTATTTTAATGTATATTATCATTGTATGTAGTTGTACCCCCAACGAATATGTGTTTTCCTCCTTTCAGGATGTCATTATTATGTATGGACCTTGCGGTACAACCTTTGTTGTAAGTCGGGGAAACAGTCCCCAGTGTAATGTCATGTAATGTATTTTTGGAGTCTCTCTAAAATAAGTTGACCCTGTTAGCATAAGAGGTCGGACCCAGTCATGTAATAGGTTGGTCACTTGGAGGGTATAAATAGGGAGGCATCCTCCCTCGTTTATACACGCACTCACTCACTAAATTTCACATGAGGAGAGAGACAAACAGACAAGGAGGAGAGATTAATAGTTGTAGAAAACTTCTTCTTATTGGGTTTAATCATCTTGCGATAGAATATTAGTGATGGAACTATTTTGAGGAAGTTTGCAGGGTTTTCTCCTTTATGGTTTCCCTAGTGAAAATATTTGTGTCTTGTATATCAACTCTAACTTATGTTTTTATTGTAGTTGTTATTCTTTTAGATAAATATCCTAATCAAGCTAATGAGATTAGAAAAACTATCATGGTATCAAAGCCTCTCTTAAACAAGGAACTGTGCAGCAGCAAAAAATAGGGCTTCCTAGTTCAAGGTCTTATCTCCATAGATCATCAAGAAAATAGGGCTAGACTAACTCGCCTCAGCAGGGCGCAGCTTTGGTGGAAGCAGAATCATAATTGAAGAAGTTTCATTTTTGAACTTGTCATTGGTGCCAAGAAAAACTAGGGCATCAAGTTTCAGAGGATTCCCACCTCAGTCTTCAGAAAAGGACCATGCTTAGTAACTTGCCTCAAGAAGGCACATATTTATGTCCAAACAAAATTCCCAAACTCCAATTTTGGAAAATTAGGGTTTCTTTGACAAACCCTAGGTCATCCAACTCTGGAACCAGGTCGAACACCTCAAATTGGTAATACATAAGTCTTTTATATTTCCATTTAAGGTTCTCATTTGAGGGGTTGATCAATTTCAAGCATGGAAGTACAAAATCTCCCTGATCCTTAAAGAGAATGATTTGGATCAGTACATCAATGGAAAAGTTCCAGAGCCAGAGGGAGATGAGGCTAAGGCTAGTCATAAGAAGAACTTGGTTAAGGCCAATAGAATTATTGCAGATTATACTAAGGATCACCTCATCCCCCATGTGTCATGCTTCAAGACATCAAAGGAAGTATATGATGCTTTAACGAATATGTTCAGAGGAAAGAACATCAATCAGAAGATGACATTGAGGAACCAGCTGAAGAATGTGAAGATATAGAACTCAGATACTATGCAGCCCTACTTCACAAGGGTTTCTCAAATAAAGGAACAACTTTAAGTAGATGAAGAAAATGTAGAAGAAGGAGATATTGTGATTACTACCTTCAATAGCCTCCGAAGATCATGGGATTCATTCATTCAAGGAACCTGTGCAAGAATGATCTCTTTCAGTTGACTCCAAGAAGAATGCACACAAGAAGAATCTCAACTCATAATAAGAGAAAAGAAGATGGGGGCAATTGAATATCAAGCTCTCATTGTTCACACTAGGAATAACTATAAGAAGAAGGAGAATCATCATCACAACAGGAAGGATAAGAAACAAAAGAAGTTCAAAAGAGATCCTTTCAATGTTCGATGCTATAATTGTGATAAAAATGGAGATTTTCCAAGAGATTGTCCCAAGAACAAGGAATCCTTCAACTATAAGAAGAGGCATCATGCACACACCACCGAAGATGATAAACCAACAAACAAAAGATTCAGAAGAGAGAAAAATGGTTCAAATGAAGAGTATCTATTGATCTCAGCACTTATGGGAATTGTCTCACATGGAAGCAATGATTGGCTTGTGGATATTGGAGGATCTAAACACATGACAGGATAAAAATAATCACTCATCAATATGTCTGAGCATTAGTCATCTCAAAACGTGAAACTTGGGGATGGTTATTAATACCCCATAAAAGGGAGTGGAGAAGCTTCATATACGCTAGAATCCATAAAATCTTTAAAGATGAAGGATGTATTATATGTTCGAGGATTGAAGAAGAAAATTCTCTCCATCTATGTACTAGATACAAAGGGAATGAGAGTTTCATTTGTTGATGGCCAAGTTCTAATGTGACCTAAAGGAAAGACAATAGATGATGTGGTAGTGATTGGAGAGCTAGATGGAGGCTTGTAAAAACTAAAAGGATGGCCTGAACAAGCCTTGGTTCATGATTCAATAGAACCAAGTGAATTATGGCACCGAAGGCTTGCACATGTGCATTACAAAGCACTATCGATTGCAAGCAAAGAAGTCTCTAGACTTCCAGAGATCCAGGAAAATCATGAAGGAATTTGCAAAGAATGTGCACAAGGAAAGAATGAAAAAAATACATTTTCCAGCGGTGAAAGTAAATCTAAAGGAATACCAGAGATAGTACACTCGGATGTATGCGGACCCATGTCTTCCATCTCACTAAGCGAGTATGTGTACTATGTTTCATTTATAGATGATTTCTCACGTAAGACTTGGATATATTTCTTGAAAGGGAAAATGAAGTATTCAGTAAGTTCAAGGAATACAAAGCCTTGGTCTAGAAGCACACTAAAAGGAAGATCAAGACTTTGCGGTGAGACAATGAAAGAGAGTTCACCACGGAATAATTCAAGGAAATCTACAGAGAGTCTAGGATGAAGAGGGATTTAAGCACTCCATACAATACTCAACAGAATGGTGTTGTGGAATGGAAGAACCAAACCATAATGGAAGTAGTGAAGGAAATGTTGCATGACCAATATCTTCCAATGTACCTTTGGGAGGAAGTAGCAAGGACAATTGTTTATGTACAAAACTGTACTCCTCATCGAGTACTTGAAAACACGACTACTGGAGAGGCTTTATTAAGAGATAAACTAGAAGTCGGCCATCTAAAATTATTTGGTTTCCCAGTGTACATACATATCCCAAATGAGAAAAGGACCAAGCTCGATCCTTCTGGGAGGAAGGGTATATTCATAGGATATAATGATACATCAAAGGACTACCAAATATACTTCCTAGGATTCAAGAAGATTGAGATCAGCAGAGATGTAACCTTTGATGAAGAATCGATGTTATCTAGATCCAGGAGGCTACCTATTGAAGAGGATGAGGAACCTAAAGGAACGAGAGTCCTAGGTACGGAAATTGTAGAAGCAATTCCATAATACCATGAGTATCATGACATGGCAAAACCATAAGATCCTATAGAGACACTTCTCAAGAAAGACTCCCATAAGAGGAAACCAGCATGGGAACGGGAGCTCATATAAGAAGCAGAAAGGTATGGTGCTCCAGAAGGGAGGCATAGAAAAAGGAAAAGACCAAATCCTTACAACAACTATGTGGCCCTACTTTGTGACATCATTGACAAGGAACTTTCCACCTATGAAGACCCTGCAAAAAAGAAAGAATGGAAGGATTCCATGATCGAGGAGTATCAGTCGATTATGAAGAATGATGTCTGGGAGATAGTTCCAAGAATGGAAAGAAAGTATGTCATGACTTTGAAGTGGATCTACTAGATAAGGCATTTTGCATATCACAACATCGAGAAATACAAGGAAAGATTCATAGCATGAGGATTCTCATAGAAAGATGGCATAGACTACAAGAAGACATTTGCACCAGTGTCGAGGTACACTTCCATTAGATCTATACTTGCATTAGCTGTAGTTATGAGATGGAAGATACACCATATGGATGTCAAGACAACATTCTTGAATGGTGTAGTCGAGGAGCAAGTATACATAGAACAAACACTAGGATTCAAGACACATGAGAGGCACACTCATGTGTGCAAATTGAAGAAGGACTTGTATGGATTGAAACAGGTGCCGAGGACATGGTATGGTAGGATGGATAGCTTCCTTATGAGCCTAGGATTTACTGAGAGTAAAGCGGATTCCAACCTTTACTTCAAGGTTTAAGGAGGAAGACCAATAATGATCATGCTATATGTCGATGACCTATTCCTGACAAGAGAGGATGAACTCATTAAAAATGCAAAGAGGAGACTTGTTATTGAGTTCGAGATGAAAGAACTAGGGATGATGCACTACTTCTTAGGGATGGAGGTGTGGCAGAATGCAGAGGGGATTTTCATTGGTCAAGGAAAGTATACAGTGGAAATTGTGAAGAGATTGGGAATGCTAAACTGCAAGGAAATAGCCATACCTATGGAATCGAACTTGAAGCTTCCATGTAATGCTTCATCAAATTCGCTTGATTCCATGATCATATCGTTAGATGATTGGCTCATTGATGTGTCTGATGAATACAAGACTAGACATATGGTTTGTTGTGAACACACTGACCCAGTTCCTGATGCATCCAAGACATGTTCACCTGATTGTTGCAAAACTTTGTATTAAGGTACCTGAAGGGTAAATTGGATTATGAGATCAAGTACGTTGTGGATTATGTTTATGTTGATTCGTATTGGGAAGGTAGCGCCACTGATAGGAAGAGAACCTCAGGTTTCTTCTTTAGTTTGGAATCTGGCATGATCTTCTGGTTTAGTAAGAAGTAGTCCTACGTGGTGTTGAGTACAGTTGAGGCAGATTATGTTGTTCTTTGCTCATCTAGATGTGAGGAAGTATGGTTGTGGAAGCTACTATCTGATTCATTTGATCTCCTGTTATAAGCAACTTGTATCTTCTGCGACAATCATAGTTGCGTGAAGCTATCCGAGAACCCAGTGTTCCATGACAAGTCGAAGCACATATAGATCAAGTTCCACTATATAGAGGAGATGGTGTAGAGAGGAGCAGTAAATATCCAGTACGTGAAAATGAACAAGCAGATAGTCGATGCATTAACCAAGCCTCTAGCCAGAGTGAAGTTCGAGTTCTTCATATAAATATTTGGTATGGTCTAGAACGAGACCCCTCGAAAGATGGAGTGATGAGTTCTAACATAGTTGGAGATATAGGTTGTCCAAGTGCAATAAGTCCTAGCAAAGATCGTAGGTTGATTGGATGTAATCAGTCATGTCGGTTGTCCTTGGATGTAATAAGTCAGGGCGAAGCTTGCAGGTTGTCCTTGGATGTAATAAGTCATGATGTGTTTGTATGCTAGAAGATGACCAAAGACCAGAAGATGCAGATGCATGAGATCTCACATAGGAAATAAGACAGGTTTTCCAAGTGTAAAAAGGATCCTAGTGTAGCATGTTGCTCGGACAAAATAAGTCATGTAGGTTGTCCTCAGATGTAATCATTCCTAGAAAAGCTCGCATGTTATTCTTAGACGTAATCAGTCCCGAGACAGGTTATCCGAGTGCAAAAAGGATCCTAGTGTAGCAGGTTACTCAGATGTAATAAGTCATGTGGGTTGTCTACAGTGTAAAAGGGTCTTAGTGTAGCAGGTTACTCGGATGTAATAAGTCTTGAAGGTTGTACAAAAGGAAAAGATCCTAGACGCAGGTTGTTCGGATGTAATAAGTCCTTGAGGTTGACCTGAATGGAAAAGATCCTAGCATGGTACGCAGGTTGTTCAGTCGTAAGCAATCCTTGTATGTGTGTGTTCCCATGTTGAAGATGACGAGGTCACAAGGCTCTTGGTATGCACCTGGGCAGTTCTCCTATGTTGGTAGAACGTAGGTTTACCATAGAGAGACGCAATGCACTTGGTTTGATCCTAGGCGATTCTCACATAGTGGTAGGTGCAGGTTAGATCCTGACATGTTCCTATGTTGGTAGAATGTAGGTGGGATGCATCCGGGTTGTGCTTTGTATGCTCTACGTATGTTTTGTTTTGTGCAGGACAAAGAGATGACCTGGATACAACGAGATGATGGTAGAAGATGCAAGTTATTGTTGCGGCAATGTAAATAAGGTCATGGGTTGTACCTATGCAATAGCTTTCTCGAACATATAATGAAGACCTGGATGAGGACTAGACCTACACCCAACATGAAAAAGGGTTGGATATGTAGAAACTTTCGATGAGAGATAGTACCATTCAATGATCAACTAGAAGATGAATATGGCAGTAGTTATGATGATGACTCCGGGAAGATGACTAGACTAGATGTGTTGATGATTGTGGAGAGAGAGAGAATACCTTCCTATTTAAGAGGGAGTGTTGATGTATTTTTAACTTCGGAATATATCCTGATGTATATTATCATTGTATGTTGTTGTACCCCCATCGGAGATGTGTTTGCCTCGTTTTAGGATGTCATTATTATGGATGGACCTTGAGGTACAACCTCCATTGTGAGTCAGGGAAATAGTCCCCAGTATAACATCATGTAATGTATTTTTGGAGTTTCTCTAGAAGAAGTCGACCATGTTAGGGTAAGAGGTCGGCCCAGTCATGTAATAGGTCAGTCACTTGAAGGGTATAAATAGGGAGGCCCCCTCCCTCATTTATACATGCACTCACTCACTCAAGTTCGCATGAGGAGAGAGAGAGAGAGAAGGAGGAGGAGAGATAGATAGCTACAGAAGACTTCTTCTTATTAGGTTTGATCATCTTGTGATACAATCTTTGTGACGAAACTATTCTGAGGAAGTTTGCGGGGTTTTCTCCTTTATGGTTTCCTCGGTGAAAATATTTGTGTCTTGTGTATCTTGATGTACCTGTTATTATTTTAGATAAGATCCTAATCAAGCTAATTAGATTAGAAAAAATAATAGTTTCCTTAGGTATCCACATCTAGCACTCGTGACCTCTCTGTAGTGAGAGAAATATGGGTTAGACTCATGCTAATATACTAGAGCCTCATCATTACACCATTTAGTGATCTCAATATAAATAAGCCATCTCCACACAATGTCCTTGTGGATGCTTTAAAGCTTTCCAAGAGAGATAAACAAGGTCATTTAGATTGAGATTTACAAAACCTTCCTTCAATCCACATGGTTAGCTCCCAAAGCTCTAACACTACTCTAGTCTATATCTTCACTTCAGTGATGTAGTCATCAAACCATGTGAGTACACTAAACTCGGGTTGTATTGTAGTTTGAGAGTTCCTTTAGAACAACTTAGACTTTCTTCCCATCAGTGTTGCATTGAGGCAAACCACGATATTCCTCAAGAACACCATACATGTCAGTTGTGTTCTTGAGATCCTAAGATTAATGAACATTTTGTATTCAAATAATCCCCCTACTATGAGATCAAAAGGTGGTTCTATTTTGTTTTCTAAGACTTTACATGGTTTCTCCATCTACTTTTTCATGGTCCTTAGCCCTTTTCTTTTGTGAGGTGTTCAACTTGCATCAACTTCTCTCCAAAGACAAGTTGTTCATAGTTCATTGTGTTATGTTGATTACTTCATTCTTCCATCATCCTCACGTCCTAGTTAGAAAGAGAATCCTCAACCAACATCTTGGCCTAGGTAATAAACATGCCCGACATCATAGATAAAAGGATACAATATGCCTCACACCATTCACAAACTTTTCATAGATTGAATGTTAGAAGTGTTTCTCTTGTGGAGCAAGATTCTTGTGTTTCTATGGAATTTTGGAACTTTTTTCTTTATGAGTCTCCTTTATGTTCCTCATTTTAATGAACCAAATATTATAGCAAAATAACCTTCTTTCCTACCACATTTCAACAAAAATCCAACATAAATGTTAGACCTATCAAAAATCATAATCACAATTCCCAAAAAAAAAATCAAAAATCTAAGTTAATCACTAAATAATCCTACAACTCCCTAAATCTTCCTTCACTTCAACTTTTCTTTTCTTATAGATTATCGTTTAGTATCCCTAACTCAACTATGATAGTGTACTCTATTGACACTCAAGGTCAATTTTGGTGCTTATAAATCAAATTTTTTGGTAGTGTACTCCATTGACACTCAAGGTCAATTTTGGTGCTTATAAATCAAATTTGTTGTTGTTGTTGTATCTAAAGATAAAGTTTAAATTAAATTAAATTATTGCTTGGCCAACATGGGATAAGCATGGTCTGAAACGCAAGACGTGAAGTCAGCCACAGCAAAAGCAAAAGGTAGCCACACAAAGGGATTTTCACTTTTCTTCAAGTGGGCCCATATTATAGGCAAGTGACGTTGGCTGTCACAACATGAGGTGTGACGACACCAGATTCCGTGGGAGATATTCAAGGCATTAGTTACGGTTTATTTGGAAATTCAGGTAGCAACAATTTTCGAGATTGTTTTACGATTTTTTAATATTCTGAATTGTTTTCGAAATTCTAAAGCCTTTGGATTATGGGTGAATAATATTTTTATTTTTAAGGCTTTGGCATGTGAGGTACCTCGAAATTCTCAAATTCTTGTCTTAAAAGTTGGGCCTGTGTAATTATACTAGTCTATATCTAAAATGGTAGCTTTTATCAAGTGTGGAGAAGGATCATTTTTGGAGCTTGATAGAGCATACAATTATGAGGATTATCATAATGTAAGTAATAAGTATTAAAGATTGAGTAAATTGTTAAACTCGAAAATAGAGACAATAATTTTGTAAAGATCAAATAGAGACAATAATCTTGCAATGATTAAACATGTTCACCATCTTAATTCAGAATCAGATTGAAGGAGGAGACTGATACGCTACTGTGGTCCTTTGGCAACTATGTGGGTCCTCTCAGTGCTACTCTTGGCTATGACAGTCTGATCCATAATAACAATTTTGAGGAACAAAACAGGATTTTGGCATTGCTGTGGTCCTTAAAGTTACCACTGAAGATTAACTGTTTTACTTGGCTTTTGGTTAAGGACAGAATCCTCACTTGGGAACATTTGCAATCGAGAGGATACTATGGCCCCAGTAGATGTGTATTTTGTGAAAGAGAAGTCGAGGGCTGTGGCCATCTGTTCTTATCTTGTCCCTTTTCGGTGAAAATTTTCAAACACTTCTCGTCCTGTTTGGGTTTCACCTTCTCCCCTAGCAGCTCTGTGCAGACTTTTTTGACTCATTGGTTCAACTCACATGCCAATTCTGTGTCTTTCCTTTACACCCCTGTAGTTGTTTTCTGGCACCTGTGGCTCCTCCGTAATGCTTGTATATTTGAAAAAGGAAAACCTTTTGCCTCTCTGCTCATCTCTAAGATCAAGAGTTTTCTTGCCCTTTATCCGGTGCCTCAATTAACAAATAGTAGCCGGCAGATTGGTCCTAAGCCCATGCATTCCTTTCCTGTTGGTTATTTTGATGGTGCAGCACAATTGAATATGGGAGGTGCTGGGTTAGTGATCTACTTAAGTGAAACCCATTTTTTCTGTTTTGCTGTGGGCTGTGGGATTAGCACCAATACCCGTGCTGAACTGTTGGCTCTGTGGTCTGTCCTCAGAGTTTGCTTTTTGTTGGGACTGCCCATTCAGATGATCTTCGGTGATTCAATGGTGGTTATTTCTTGGGTGAACAGACTTACAACCCTTAAATTACCCAATTTGAAACATTGGTGCGAAGAGATATTTTCTATGGTGCAACACTTTCCACCGGTGACCTTTAATCATATTTTCCGGGAGCATAATAGTTTGGCTGATGCTCTATCAAAAAAGGCACTTAATTTGGATATCGGCATTGCACATTACATGGAAACCTTTGATGGGGAGATCATTGGAGATGGCTATTATACTCTTTTTTGATTGGCTGTTCATTGTCTATTTGACAGCACTTGGTTATCATGATTTGTATTTACTTTTCATTGCCTGTTTTTGATGGACACTCAACTAGCTGTTTCTGCTTCCCTGGAATGTATGTTTGCAGGACACTTCAGATTTGAATTTTCTGACCTGAGTATTCAGGAATGATGAGAAAGTCTGCATATGATCAGACTTTGTTATTTTTGTAGTCCTTCATTGGCTGGCATGCTGTTAGGTTCTATTCTTGATGATTGGTAGGGGGATGGACTGTTACATTGTCATTATCATGTATACTGTTTAAGATGTCTTTTTGTTTCAAATGGATATCAAAGACTGGTATTTTTTCTTCTGAAAAAAAAATATTGGTAGCAAAAAGCCTTTCGAATCTCATAAGTAGGGATATTAAGTGGAAAATATAAATGTAAAGAAATACGTATCTCAAGGGTCTCTCCTAGATTAGATATAGATATATAAAAAGAACAATAAAAATGTTTTGAATCATTCAAAGGAACTTACCTTAGTATTCCTAATCATTGGTGAGTATTTAGCGTGGTAGGTTCATCCCCTCCTTGGAAAAGAAATTTTGTATTGGAATGGATGTTCTTTTGGGATGTGGTAAAAATGTCTTCCTAACTAACGAATTGGTACAATACTTGCAAAATTAGCGATAATTTAATTTGAATCAAGTTCTAGGTAGGACAACTAAATGTATCTATGGTAAGGGTTGGCTGACAATAGTAGCATTAGGATTGGGAGGTGAACAATCTATTCTATAGAACTATTACTCAATGAGATGAAGAAATGTCATATAAGGATCATAGATGAGGTTGTTTTTGAGTTGTTCAATGAATAATGAATAATACTAAAGTAAGTATATAGTAAGGTTGGACTACAAAGTTCTAAGAAAATAGGAGAGACAATAACCTAAGTGATGGTGGTCTAAAATTTAGAAAAAAAAATTTCCAAAAAAATCAATTATATATATGTAATTATCCTTATAAAATAAAGTTATGACTAAGAAATTATTTTAAAGGACAAAAGTTTAAGCCCCTTGTTTCACATGTATTTGCTCTATAGAAATAGTGAAGAGAGTAATTCTCACTTAGCTATTTGATGCTCTTTTAATATACAAGTAACAAAGGAAATACAATGGATTTATAATTTATAATATGTAGGACAACTCCAAATAAATATTAATATTTCAAATTTAAATCTTTCACAAGGAAGGGATCTATCTAACATTATATTATCTTCTTTGTGATGTAATTGGCTAATATGTTATATTATCATCCTTATACATAATTGGTGCCTCAGCATTTGAAAAATGTGTAATATATTCTTTTTTATGTAAAATGTGATATATTTTCAAAAAAAATTTAAGGAATCAAGGACTACACTGAAATTTATGCATCTTAATCACAATTATGTTTTGTGTGGTTTGGTAAAATCCAAATTTGAAAGTGTTTAAATTGAGTTTTTTAATCCATAAATAGATTGGACACATAACATCTCAATGGCATCCAAATTATACAATTTTCATAACTCATATATTTGATTCTATTTTTTTTTTAATTTTCAACAAAAATTAAAACTATATATATATATACTCCAAAAAATTAATAATGTAAAATATTTAAAATACACCTAAAAACTGTACCAACTACTTAAAAACAACTAACCCTCACTTTAAAAATAATTTATTTTTAAAAACATTATTTAGTGGTTTTTAAGCCTTCTCAAATTAACCAAAACTCTCAAATATTCTAAAACTATAGCCTTTATAGATTTTAAGTCTAAAATATTCTAAAACTGTAGCCTTTATAGATTTTTTGCTCTTAAAGCAACGAGATTTTTCACAATGTTTTAGATAATCCACACACTAACCATTTAATTTTATAATAAATAATCCATAAATTTTCTTATCGGAGCGATCGATGCAGATGTAGACAAAAACCCTTCTTTTTCTTTTCAAGAATAGACAAAAACTCTTGTTACATCATACACGCATCTAAAATAGCTGATAAAAATCTGCTTATGCCCGACCACATATTTACCAGGTTTATAACTGAAAATGAAATATATTTGCTCCATCGTTGAAAAGGAAATCCATTTGCAATTTACTACCTCGTTAAATTCCCTGTGCCCAAACATGGAGTCAACTTTGAACAGGGAAAATGACACAATAGTCGGTCCCAAACCCAGGATCGAATCACGGGAGCTCCAGCTGAGCATTTATTAATTGCATTGACACGAGGAAGCTTGCAGTTGGATTCTTGTGCGGGGACCTTGAAGTTGGACGATTTATTTGTCAGATTGCGGCAATTCAAGGGTGTACCGGTCCAGACAAGGTGTTCGGTGACCGCCTGAGGTTATTTTCAGGATATTGATCAATTTTCAACATCCTTTGGAGGATTGTCTTCACTAGAATTTGACGGTGCAAAGTTCATTTCAGCGATTCCAAAAATCCCTGCTCCATATGTATCCGGTATTAAAAATTAGATTAAAGAAAAGAAAATGCTAAGATTCCATACAAAATATCGATTTGAGAGCCCGTCCATTTAACCTAAGTCCTTATTTTTTGTGCTCTTTTCGGTTCCATTTAACCTGAGTCCTTATATTTTGTGCTCTTTTCGGTTCCATGGCCGAAATCGAGGGCACGGATTGCAAGATGTATGCATCAAGGCTGAATAAATTACTGTGTAATTAAATATAAATCGTTGTGAAGCTAAACCCCTTGACGTGTGATTGTGAGTCACTCAATCGCGTTCTTCGGCCGTATCCTGCGAGTGGAACGAAGCAGCTTTGAAAAGCGGACAAGACTGACACGTCTCTCGAAGCTCCGGTGACTTCTTTTAGTTGTTTCTTGCTTTTTATTAATTTTTAAAAAGGCTTTCAAGAGAGGGGATCTGGGGGAGGCTTTATCCAGGGGAGGGCTGGAAAATTTCCTATATTACAATTTCTTAGGGATTTTCCACCTTAAAGGTCAGATCTGGAGCTCAGCAGGCGGTATCCGAGGCCGACTTCATCTCACAACCGAAACGGTGCGAATTTTTTCAAACTCGAAAGTCTTTTCTTCTAGGTTCTTGTTTTCTTTTATTTTCCTGCTTCAGGTTTTTGTTTTCTTTTGTTCTCTCTGCCTTTGATGCTATAGTTTTGTAAATAGGATGTCAGTTTAAAGCCATAAAAATGTTTTGTGATTACCGGCCGCTTATTAGATTTTAAATTTTGACGTATGCTCGGAGCCGCAAATCACAGGCGGATCTGAATCTGAGATCGTATATATATCATTTTACGCTCCTTGCTTCGCTTTCCGCAGAGAGTTTTCATGACGAATACAGAGTTTCCCTGCTTGCTGTTTGTATTTTTCTTCTCGTATCGAAATAGAGATTAATGACGAGAGTTATACGTTTATTTTCTCGTTTGATGTTGTTTTTCGTGTTTACTTTCTTGAAATCGAGATTAACAAAGAGTGTTATGAGTTTATTTTCTCGTTTACTCCTGGTTTTCTTGTTTGCTGTCTTGAAATCGAGATTAAAAACGAGTGTTATGCGTTTATTTTCTCGTTTGCGGTTAGTTTTTTTGTTTGCTGTCTTGAAATCGAGATAAAAAATGAGATTTGTCTTCAAAGTTCGGACTTCAAAGCTTCAACATGTCTTTCTGAGTAATCAGGTGTTTGAAGGAACCTTTCGAACAGTTTTCTTAAAGCGTAGTTTGACATTGAGCTCTGTTTGTGTCACCTGCGCCTAAATGCTTTGCCGTTATGAAGGATCATAATCTTTCTGCTCAGTGTTAACAGGCATACCCATATTGGAGTAGAAACCTTTCACCATTTTTAGTTGCTTATCAAGATCAAAGGGACACCTTTCCATAAGAACTATATCATCAACATAAGAACTATATCATCAACATAGAGAAGGAGGATGACAACTATTCCAACTAAGGTCATGTTAACATAGCCTACTTCTACTAAAAAACCTTATAGCTTATTGATGTATATGTCGAAAGGGGTAGTGGAGAGGGGGAAACCTTGCTTAACTCCAATATTACAATTAGTATCTTTTGACCACCCCTTGGTGCTATTAAATTTGGCAATGACAGTATTGTTTAACCTTATTGCGGCAACTCTCAACTCAAAAGGAAAATATGGCTCTTCTAATCTACTCCACAAGTTATTTCTAGGCATATCAAAAGCTTCTCTAAACTCCACAAAGAAGCAGAAGAGTTTGGGTTTACTATTACGACATTCCTCCGCAATGATGCTAAGTGTAACGAGGTGGGTTGTGGTAGAGCAATGTCTAATAAAGCCCGACTGGCCTTTATCCCACTTACATTCACTTTCTAGCCATAAGTGGAATTTCTTTTTTAAGACAATACTATAAATCTTGGCTAAGAGAGGGCTAATCATAATCGTCTGAAATTTAGAGGGGTTATTTTTATCACCGCCTTTTAAGATAGGAACAATGGTGCTTTGAGTCCATGGATTAGGGAACCCTTGCTTTATTGCTAGATTGAAGAATTTGTGGATGTGATGAATGAGGACAGGCCCCTGAATTTTTAAGACTTTTGCTTGATATTCTTCAATGTCCTTAGCTTTTCTATTTTCTATGTGCTTAACCCCAAAATCAATGTCTTATAACTATTAATGAGAAAGCTTCTTCCTTTGTAAGGAGGGTTTGAATTTGATCTATCACATCTGGGAATTCACAAAGCTTTTTGAGATAGGAACTCCCATCCTTTAAAGCAATCCTATTATTACCTTTAGTTTTACTAGTTAGAATTTGCCTCCAGAATTTCTTAGGAGCTACCTTAGAGAGGTGTAAAAGATTTTCCTTCTTTTTATTTAAATAATGTGTTTTTTTCTTTCTTTTAAATAGGGTTGTGTATCTATTTATCTTGACAATTTTTAGAGATTCTTTAATAGCTTTCTTGATGAATCTTCTTGCATATTTATAATCTTTATCATACTAGGGGTTGGTTCTTCTATTTTTATTTTTACCTAAAACTTCAATGGTGACCTTGTTAATGGAAGATGAGAGGACCGTAGTAAAGTTATAATAGATGTATTCTATATTGTTCGTACTCAATAGAGGAAACAAGCCAATTTTTAAATCATTTATGAAAATATCACTCTTATTTTTGTCGAAGATCAAATGTTTTTTAGTGTGAGAATTTCTTCTATGGGATCGCATGCATGACAAAATTGAGGGTTACAATGAGAGGTCTATTATCTGGGTTAGGCTCATGGTCATTTAATATGTCTAGATTTATCATTTTGTTATGCAAAGGGATATTTGATATGATATAATCTACCACACTATTGTCAAGACCATGAATATAGGTCATCTAGATAGAATTTGGCCACTTCTTTCGACCGTTACAAATTATAAGATCTTGAGTGCTACATAACTTGACTAACTTGGAGTTGAAAAAATTTCACCTAGATATGCAAAACTTCTTTTGTAGCGGTTGTCTAGAGCAGGGTCTTCTTCTAACCAAAGAGGATTACGATTGGAATAATTGCTTAGAAGAATAACTTGGTTTCTCAAAGTTCGAGCGTTAAAGTCACCCATTAAGAGGATATTTCCTTCATTCAATGGAAACATCATTTTCTAAGACATTGTAAAAGCAGTTTTTATTTATATTTCTTTTCTTATAAAAGTTAGAATTAATAAGGGAAAAATAACATATTTTTATGCAGATTTTTAGCATTAATGTCTAAAATATCTATCTAGATATACTAGTTGTGAGGGTCTTTCTTATAGAGACTAGCATGGGGAGAGATGTTTCCCCTAATGTAACAAGCTATACCTCCAATGTCTTTATGACAGGAATGCTTGTTCTAGGCCGTCCATAGGACAAATCCTTCTAGGTTAGGAACCATAGATTTTCTGTTCTCATAGGTCTCAATAAAAACAATAATATCATAATCACTCGGGGTCCATCTTAACTTTGGGCCTTTATTCCATGGGAAGCCTCGGTAGTTCCAAGAGATGATTAGAGTGTGTTGAGTTTCTATTTATATTATCTTTTTTGTTTCTATCTTGAATAACATTTTTTCTATATCCAATTAATGCTCATTTTCCTTACTTCCTAGCTTCCTTTACCTTTTGAACCTCTTTTCTTTATTCATTTTGGTCTCTGCAAATCAGATTTTCATTTATAAATATTTTCTATCCTTTTAGACTTGTGGTTTTGCTAAGTATGACATACTTATGGTCAATAGAGTTAACTTTGACTCAAATCAACCTTTCTTTATTCTCAATTAAATTTCTTAACCTCTTGCTTATATAAAAAAAAGTTGTTTCAATTTATAGCATGTAGTTTTATTTTGATTATGACTAACTTATCATCTTTTGCCTACGCCATAATTTATTTATTTGCATGAAATAGTGAACAAATACTACGGTTTGTCAGATTTGATTTGAGTTTTCTCGCTTGCACTCGTTTTTCCGAAATTTACCTTTTCGTTATTATGAATATTCCATCTTAATTGTTTCAACCCTGCAAATTGTGGTCAGCTGCACCCATAAAACGCAAATTAACATATTTTTGCGCTCTTTCTTTGGACTTTGCTTAGGCATTATCCACACCAACGGAAGTTGCCTTTCGGGTGCCTCTCTTTCCGTCTTTTTCACACTAACAATGCCTGCAGTTTCCGCTTCATGCCATGTTGGCCATAGTAGCATAATTCAGTTGTATTGGCCTTTTGTATACGGAAATTTCTAACAAATTCGATCTGTGTGTAAAAAAGTCAATTTTGAAAATTGATTTATAAAATCCAACTTTTTTTATTTAAACACTATAAAATTAATACCTTCCAATTTTATACTTTATAATTCAATTGAATAGGAATAAAAATATGCCAAAAAAAAAAAATATACAAATATAATAGCAACACTAGATTTATTGGAAAACAAAACCATGTGCCCAAAACCACTTACATCATTGCTCATTCCATAATCAAAGTTAACCATAACACAATTTAAACATTCATTAATTAATTCTAAAAGTAATTAATTAATTCTAAATATAAGTAGTGGTAAATATTATTTACTTTCTTTTTAAAATAATCTATAACTATTATTAATTAAGAGTTTTATATCTTAGTATAAAGGTATTATATTTTTGTCTTTTTAGAAATGATTTTTTTAAAGTTTAAAATTCAATGGTTGATATTTAATATTTCATTAAAAATATTGTATATATTTAACTATATAAAAGATATATATATTGTTGTATATTTAATTAAAAATTTATAAATAAAAAGTTTACTTCTATATTTTATTGGTATTGGATTTTTTTAACATATTTTTTTAATATAGAATCGTATCCGTATTCATACTCGAATTATTATGCTGATATGATGTCGACCATCATTAATTTCTTACAGGATTGACTTGTGAGTCCTCTGTTCGATTTCCGCGGGTTTCCTCTGGTTCCTTGACCGATAAGACTTTGCTTAGGCATTATCCACACAAACGGAAGTTGCCTTTCGGGTGCCTCTCTTCCCGTCTTTTTCACACTAACAATGCCTGCAGTTTCGGCTGCATGCCATGTCGGCCATCATTGACTTCTTACACGATTGACTTGTGAGTCCACTGTTCGATTTCCGTGGGTTTTCTCTGGTTCCTTGACCGATTAAACCCTAACATACCGCTCGATTATATCAACGATGGAAGTAGAGAGAAAAAAAAAGGATTATATCATCGATGCAAGATTTGAAAAAAACTGATACGCTACAATAACATTTCGCTGGCTAAAATTAATACTCCTCTCACAGGTATTGGATAAACGTCGGAGCTTTAATACCATTCCGTTGCAGAAACTTATCACAAGTTTACGATGCCAAATGTTTGTCAGTGGCCATTGGGAGACGGTCACGATCTTCGCATCAATTTTATATATGTATAAAATCTGATTGGATTAATCTGATAACTTATTTGTAACAAGTTTCCGATGCCAAATTTTGGCAAACCAGTGGCAGACGGTCGCCGTCTCCGGGTAATTCTATTTTATGCATATATGCCCAAGAGCGATTGATAACCTATATTTAATATACTGTACAATATATGTACAGTGCTCTCTTGTATTCAAGTGTTGTCATCAATAAACACCCTCCAAACTGCTGTCTCTGTTTAAATTCCAGCGGCTGCGTCCCCCGGTTTCGATATGTAAACCTGAAGGATCAAAACCCTTGCCACACACTCTATATATATTGAGAGAGAGAGAACTTGTTTTTCAAGACATACTGTGCATGTTTTCCTCGTGCTGGTCTGTGATTTTTCAAGACAATACTGCACTGCCTGGCCATCCATGTTTTCCTCGTGCTGGTCTGTGATTTTTCAAGACAAATACTGCACTGCCTGGCCATCCATGTTTTCCTCGTGCTGGTCTGTGATTTGAACTTAAAACCCAATGAAGAATCCGTGTTTTCATACTGTATTCTGAATTGGTTCAAAATGTCATGCTTACCTGCAAGTTGGGGATTTCGGTAAGAAAAATAAAAAAACCAGAGATATATTAACTAATATCTACATACGTTGGGATGTAGTACACCCGCGACAGTGTACAAGGTTACCACTTACCACGGCTCGAGAATTTCTATTCCCACGTACCAAGATTCGGTATAGCACACCGCTTCGGTTTTACTGAGAATCTCCAAAGCTACATACATATTCCATGAGTTTTGATCCCACTCTATTGAGAAGCGGGTTCACTCGAAAAAACAGTCTGCATAAATCCATTTTAACCCGTGACGTACTGAGCATAGGTTGATAAGTAAACCGTGAGAATCTTCATTAAAACTCATCTTCGTATAGTCATTTTGACTTAATGTAATTTTTCATTTTATTTTATTTTACCAGCGTTATCTCGATGAAAATTGAGTTTAACATTTCTTTTGCAATTTCTATTGAATTTTATGGGTGTTACCATAATAAAGTTGATTTTTTATTTTCCAAATCTCAATCAAAATTGATTTGAAACTCTTTGTTTTTTTGATATTTTTTAAATTATTACCATAAATTTTAAAAAATTATTTATCAACGTGTATCTTCTTAATCTTATTTAAATTAATATATTTTATCAAAAAGTTTTAGAAAATAATATCTTTTTCATGGCGAAATTTGATTTCATTAATGGATTTGAAACTTTTTTTTGATATTTTTTAAATTATTACCATAAATTTTAAAAAATTATTTATCAACGTGTATCTTCTTAATCTTATTTAAATTAATATTTTTTTATCAAAAAGTTTAAGAAAATAATATCTTTTTCATGGCGAAATTTGATTTCATTAATGATGATGGTTAACATCCACTCAGACCAACCTTTGGTTTATAAGACCCAAAGAAACAAATTTTAATTTGTTTTGAAATTGTATTTCTACGCTGAAAGAGCTTGGAGAGAAGTCTCCTAAGCTCACTATAATTTTGACAAGTTAAAAGGCTAGGAAGGTCGGGATTACAACAAAGATTATGAAAATGAGTCTTATGTGGGTATATGCATGGCACTCTAAGAGGAAGTGTTTTTCATCCTCAATGTTCATATTCTCACAGAGATGGCAGATCCTTTCTACCCATGGTGTTTTAAGAATTGCCCAACCACTAGTTTCAGTATGAAGCTCATGAGAGTTCTTTCTTATTTTGGCTATATTAATTTTTTTCTTTAAACTAGTTAAAACTCAGAGATACTTTTGATCTTTTAGACTTAGACTCACGCCACATTTTCTCCTTAAACTTAGAAGTGACAATATTTTTAATGTTATTTATATTTTGCAATGCAACATTTTCATCCATCTCCCAAACGTTTAACCAAGCCCTATTATTTTTATACCAACCTCGCTTGAGCCTTGGGTGGTTTTGGTTGGAATTTAAAGCTAGTTTAGGAAGTCAATGGTCTCCCAGGTTATTGATTTTGTGGTTGTACAACAAGAGCCTAGTCATAGCTAGGCTCTCAATAGGTGAAAGACCCACTTCTATAAGGAGAATAGGGTAGGGTTTATTGCTTTTAATTTTGAGGTTATACGTTATAAAACACTTATGGATTTGCTCAATCTTTATCTAGGATTTTCTAGAGATGGTGCAAACCAAACCTCACACCCATACAAGATAACAAGAGTGACTTAAGTTTCAAAGAGGAGCTTCTTTTTATCCCACATCACAAGGTTTGTTGCTTTACAATTATTTTCAAGACCAAAATAAGCTTTCCACCCTCCATTAATCATTTTCTTAATGCTATAGTTCCAATTGAGCTTGTGATTAATATCAATTCCTAGGTATTTGTAAGAAGACACTCCCTCCAAGTTGTTATTGTCATACACAAAATTAGCATAAGTGTCCTTGGATTTGATAATCATAAGTTTTTTTTTGTCAGTGTTAAGAGTCATACCCATGGTAGAGAAATTTTTTTTAAGAAGTCTTAGTTGCTTATCAAGAACATAAGGGCACCTTGCCAAAAGAACAATATCGTCAGCATAGAGAAGACGGATGATGACTATTCCTGCTAAGATCATGTGAGCACAGCGTGCTTCCTCTAAACAACCTTCTAGCTTATCTATGTAAATGCCAAAAAGGGTGGGGGAGAGGGGGCAACCTTGTTTAACTCTGATATTACACTTAATATTTTTTGACCACCCCTTGTTGGTCTTAAACTTAGCAATGACATTCTCGTATAACCTTATTGCGGCAGCTCTCAACTTAAAAGGAACCTTTAGCTCTTCTAATCTATTCCATAGGTTATTTCTAGGTACCATATCGAAAGCCTTTCTAAAGTCCACCAAGCAACAAAAAAGATTGGATTTATCATTGCACCCCTCTAATAAAGTTAATATTAATAAGATAAATTTTATTTTATTAATATTAATAAAATATTAATTTGTAACATTTTCTATCACTAGCAAAATAATAAAACATCTATTTTGATTAAATATTTTCTTTATTTTAAATTATATTCTAATCAAAATTAAGTTAATTAGGTCTTTTAAATAAAATGGATTATATCTTTTGCTCTCAACATCTCTTCCATCCTTGAATTTTATTCTATCAATATATTATATCCATTTTGAAAAGTCCAACTTATCTTTTTATTTTTAGATTTAATTTAATTATATTAATTTTGAAGATTCGAACTTATCTTCTACTTTTTACAAACTTTATGAAAAATAGGTGAATTGAAGTCAATGTATAAATAATTTTTTTATAATATTTTTTCATAAAGTTCGAATCTTGTATAAAAATGACTTTATGAAGAAAAAAATGAATTGACTTCAAACCTCCTCAAACATGACAAATTAATTTAAACAAATAAATCAATCTTTAGCAAACCAAGGTTCATTAATTATTCATTTTTTATTATCAATCAAAAGTTGATAAAAACAAATTGAAAAACATTATAAAAATAGTATATTATTTTATACTAATTTCACGCAATGAAATACTATTTTGAGTTTAACCTTTGTTTTAAATAATATACTAATTTCACGGAATGAAATATTTTTTTGAATTTAAGATTTGTTTTAAATTTTAGTTAGTGCTTGTTTTTCATAAATAACCATTTTTTTATGGGTTGGGGATCTCTTTAGGCATTGATTTGACTATTTAATTTACATAATTTTTTATATTTTAATACTCAAATTCAATCTTTTAAAAATATATATTTATATTCATGGTTAGATCACCATTAAAATATATAAATGTTTCACATTCTAATCCCCAAATTCAACTTTTAAAAAAGAGATAACTTAACTTGTTTATATAAGAAGATTTTTAATATGTTTTTTATATAGCCTAGCATCTATTTCAAATTCTAGATATATAGGTTGTTTTTTCAGAAATAATAATAATTTTACATCACATTCATATGAGATTTTGTTTATGGGACAACTGATTTTTTAGGATTAATGATTTGTGATTTGATTATTTAGTTTATGGAGGTATACATACTCTAACCCTCTAGATTTGAAGGTATGACTTTTATGAAGCAACACATTCTTATTAACAAGTATAACAACTCATACTCAAATTGTACATTGCACATACTTACATAAATAATGTGATGTTGTTTTAATTCTTTGAGGTTTCTATTATCTTTAGAATATTCATGGTACATTATCTACCTTTTAATGTAGCAACATGTTCATCGTGCTCTTCTCTAGCTTAAACATTTAGTACTTTGATATTTTTCTTGTGTTCTTTCTAAGATGACTACTACATCTTCAATTTGTTATTAGGCTTATTTTACAATATGAATCTATGACATTTTTTTATTGCTTGAAAGAAAAAATGATTTGTTTGTCCATTAAATGCATTGGGTTTTTATCATAGTATCATTGAAGCCTTGAATAATGCTTATGTCTAAGTGTTGAGATTGATTTATGACAAAGTTTTTATTATTGTACCCAATTTTAAGTTTTTACAAAACTAATTTCTTCTATTATAGTTGTTGGGTGCAGGAATGCATTAACATTGAACAAGATGAAAATGACAAGCGAGAGAGATGTCCAACGTAGCAACACATGGCCGGTGCGCAAATCAATAAACTTTAATAGTGAAGTTACATCTTCTAGAAGACTTGTGGAAGAAAATGAACGTGAGAGAAGGATCGCAGAGGCAGGCGATGATGGTGGGCGATCATTGTCAAGAAGAAGAAGACAGGAGATTGATTTGAATGGGGACATAAATATTTTAGAGATGGGATTAAAAGATATCACAACAAATGACACTTCCTCAATTTTCCCACCATCTGATAGTCCACAAGGATACACATCGCCATTGCGCTCAGACATAATCTTTCATCCTCCTCTATCGGATCATCCTCTATTAGTACCTTCATCATCAAGAGAAAAAGGACGTGATCAAAAGGCAAACACGCCACATCCTCCAGAGGTTGGTTTTTCTCTCCCTAATGAATTCAATTAGAAAATTTGTTGGCATAAAACCCCATAATTCTAAGGATGAGTAGACATTCAAACAAATGAGTTAGTAGAAAAAACAAAAAACATAGGGTTAGATATACACACTTGGTAAACTAATATTTTCATGGAAATTAGATAAATAAATTGAACGTTGATTATCCATTTTTTTCCAAAACTAGCCACCAATCACATGATTTAACTATTATGTTTTCAATGAAATCTCATTTAGTTCCATCACAACCTTAAAATTATTTTTTTAATAAATTTAGACCTTTTATGCCTTGTGTAATCTTTTGTTGAAGAAGCAAGGCCACGAGCTAAATTTTTACATGATATTTTTA